>JBBPBR010002576.1:0-10586 GCA_037974775.1 Cicer pinnatifidum | reverse complement strand
CCCTAGGCTTATTGTTGTCCAATTAGGGTTTTTAACCAATCTTGTGCATCCAATAGGTGTGTTTGTGTCATTTGATGAACATTTAGGTCATTTTCGTCCTCCCAAGACTTATTCTTGTCCAATTAGGGTTTTAAGCAATCTTGTGCATCAAATAAGTTCATTTGTGTCATTGGATTAACATTTAAGTCATTTTCGTCCTCCCTAGACTGATTCTTGTCAAATTAGGGTTTTTAACCAATCTTGTGCATCCAATAGGTGTGTTTGTGTCATTGGATTAAGATTTAAGTCATTTTCGTCCTCCGTAGGCTTATTCTTGTCCAATTAGGATTTTTAACCAATCTTGTGCATTCAATAAGTTCATTTGTGTCATTGGATGAACATTTAGGTCATTTTCGTCCTCCCAAGGCTTATTCATGTCCAATTAGGGTTTTTAACCAATCTTGTGCATCCAATAAGTTCATTTGTGTCATTGGATGAACATTTAGGTCATTTTCGTCCTCCCTAGGCTTATTCATGTCCAATTATGGTTTTTAAGCAATCTTGTGCATCCAATAAGTTCATTTGTGTCATTGGATGAACATTTAGGTCATTTTTGTCCTCCCTAGGCTTATTCTTGTCCAATTAGGGTTTCTAACCAATCTTGTGCATCCAATATGTGTGTTTTGTCATTGGATGAACATTTAGGTCATTTTCGTCTTCCCTAGGCTTATTCTTTTCCAATTAGGGTTTTTAACCAATCTTGTGCATCCAATAAGTTCATTTATGTCATTGGTTTAACATTTAGGTCATTTTCGTCCTCCCTAGGCTTATTCTTGTCCAATTATGGTTTTTAACCGATCTTGTGCATCCAATAGGTGTGTTTGTGTCATTTGATTAACATTTAGGTCATTTTCGTCCTCCCTAGGCTTATTCTTGTCCAATTAGGGTTTTTAACAAATCTTGTGCATCCAATAAGTTCATTTGTGTCATTGGATAAACATTTAGGTCATTTTCGTCCTCACTAGGCTTATTCTTGTCCAATTAGGGTTTTTAACCAATCTTGTGCATCCGGTAGGTGTGTTTGTCTCATTGGATGAACATTTAGGTCATTTTCGTCCTCCCAAGGCTTATTCTTGTCCAATTAGGGTTTTTAACCAATCTTATGCATCCAATAAGTTCATTTGTGTCATTGGATAAACATTTACGTCATTTTCGTCCTCCCTAGCCTTATTCTTGTCCAATTATGGTTTTTAACCAATCTTGTGCATCCAATAGGTGTGTTTGTGTCATTGGATTAACATTTAGGTCATTTTCGTCCTCCCTAGGCTTATTCTTGTCCAATTAGGGTTTTTAACCAATCTTGTGCATCCAATAGATGTGTTTGTGTCATTGGATGTACATTTAGGTCATTTTCGTCCTCCCTAGGCTTATTCTTGTCCAATTAGGGTTTTTAACCAATCTTGTGCATCCAATAGGTGTGTTTGTGTCATTGGATTAACATTTAGGTCATTTTCGTCCTACCAAGGCTTATTCTTGTCCAATTAGGGTTTTTAACCAATCTTGTGCATCCAATAAGTTCATTTGTGTCATTGGAGGAACATATAGGTCATTTTCGTCCTCCCTAGGCTTATTCTTCTCCAATTAGGGTTTTTAACCAATCTTATGCATCCAATAAGTTCATTTGTGTCATTGGATAAACATTTAGGTCATTTTCGTCCTCCCTAGCCTTATTCTTGTCCAATTAGGGTTTTTAACCAATCTTGTGTATCCAATAGGTGTTTGTGTCGTTGGATTAACATTTAGGTCATTTTCGTACTACCAAGGCTTATTCTTGTCCAATTAGGGTTTTTAACCAATCTTGTGCATCCACTAAGTTCATTTGTGTCATTGGAGGAACATATAGGTCATTTTCGTCCTCCCTAGGCTTATTCTTCTACAATTAGGGTTTTTAACCAATCTTATGCATCCAATAAGTTCATTTGTGTCATTGGATAAACATTTACGTCATTTTCGTCCTCCCTAGCCTTATTCTTGTCCAATTATGGTTTTTAACCAATCTTGTGCATCCAATAGGTGTGTTTGTGTCATTTGATTAACATTTAGGTCATTTTCGTCCTCCCTAGGCTTATTCTTGTCGAATTAGGGTTTTTAACAAATCTTGTGCATCCAATAAGTTCATTTGTGTCATTGGATAAACATTTAGGTCATTTTCGTCCTCCCTAGGCTTATTCTTGTCCAATTAGGGTTTTTAACCAATCTTGTGCATCCGGTAGGTGTGTTTGTCTCATTGGATGAACATTTAGGTCATTTTCGTCCTCCCAAGGCTTATTCTTGTCCAATTAGGGTTTTTAACCAATCTTGTGCATCCAATAAGTTCATTTGTGTCATTGGAGGAACATATAGGTCATTTTCGTCCTCCCTAGGCTTATTCTTGTCTAATTAGGGTTTTTAACCAATCTTGTGCATCCAATAGGTGTCTTTGTGTCATTGGATGTACATTTAGGTCATTTTCGTCCTCCCTAGGCTTATTCTTGTCCAATTAGGGTTTTTAACAAATCTTGTGCATCCAATAAGTTCATTTGTGTCATTGGATAAACATTTAGGTCATTTTCGTCCTCCCTAGGCTTATTCTTGTCCAATTAGGGTTTTTAACCAATCTTGTGCATCCAATAGGTGTGTTTGTGTCATTTGATTAACATTTAGGTCATTTTCGTCCTCCCTAGGCTTATTCTTGCCCAATTAGGGTTTTTAACCAATCTTGTGAATCCAATAGGTGTTTTTGTGTCATTGGATGTACATTTAGGTCATTTTCGTCCTCCCTAGGCTTATTCTTGTCCAATTAGGGTTTTTAACCAATCGTGTGCATCCAATAGGTGTGTTTGTGTCATTGGATGAACATTTAGGTCATTTTCGTCCTCCCTAGGCTTATTCTTGTCGAATTAGGGTTTTTAACCAATCTTGTGCCTCCAATAGGTGTGTTTATGTTATTGGATTAACATTTAGGTCATTTTCGTCCTCCCTAGGCTTATTCTTGTCCAATTAGGGTTTTTAACCAATCTTGTGCATCCAATAAGTTCATTTGTGTCATTGGATAAACATTTAGGTCATTTTCGTCCTCCCTAGGCTTATTCTTGTCCAATTAGGGTTTTTAACCAATCTTGTGCATCCACTAAGTTCATTTGTGTCATTGGAGGAACATATAGGTCATTTTCGTCCTCCCTAGGCTTATTCTTCTACAATTAGGGTTTTTAACCAATCTTATGCATCCAATAAGTTCATTTGTGTCATTGGATAAACATTTACGTCATTTTCGTCCTCCCTAGCCTTATTCTTGTCCAATTATGGTTTTTAACCAATCTTGTGCATCCAATAGGTGTGTTTGTGTCATTTGATTAACATTTAGGTCATTTTCGTCCTCCCTAGGCTTATCCTTGTCCAATTAGGTTTTTTAACAAATCTTGTGCATCCAATAAGTTCATTTGTGTCATTGGATAAACATTTAGGTCATTTTCGTCCTCCCTAGGCTTATTCTTGTCCAATTAGGGTTTTTAACCAATCTTGTGCATCCGGTAGGTGTGTTTGTCTCATTGGATGAACATTTAGGTCATTTTCGTCCTCCCAAGGCTTATTCTTGTCCAATTAGGGTTTTTAACCAATCTTGTGCATCCAATAAGTTCATTTGTGTCATTGGAGGAACATTTAGGTCATTTTCGTCCTCCCTAGCCTTATTCTTGTCCAATTAGGGTTTTTAACCAATCTTGTGTATCCAATAGGTGTTTGTGTCATTGGATTAACATTTAGGTCATTTTCGTACTACCAAGGCTTATTCTTGTCCAATTAGGGTTTTTAACCAATCTTGTGCATCCAATAAGTTCATTTGTGTCATTGGAGGAACATATAGTTCATTTTCGTCCTCCCTAGGCTTATTCTTCTACAATTAGGGTTTTTAACCAATCTTATGCATCCAATAAGTTCATTTGTGTCATTGGATAAACATTTAGGTCATTTTCGTCCTCACTAGGCTTATTCTTGTCCAATTAGGGTTTTTAACCAATCTTGTGCATCCGGTAGGTGTGTTTGTCTCATTGGATGAACATTTAGGTCATTTTCGTCCTCCCAAGGCTTATTCTTGTCCAATTAGGGTTTTTAACCAATCTTGTGCATCCAATAAGTTCATTTGTGTCATTGGAGGAACATATAGGTCATTTTCGTCCTCCCTAGGCTTATTCTTGTCTAATTAGGGTTTTTAACCAATCTTGTGCATCCAATAGGTGTCTTTGTGTCATTGGATGAACATTTAGGTCATTTTCGTCTTCCCTAGGCTTATTCTTGTCCAATTCGGGTTTTTAACCAATCTTGTGCATCCAATAAGTTCATTTGTGTCATTGGAGGAACATATAGGTCATTTTCTTCCTCCCTAGGCCTATTCTTGTACAATAAGGGTTTTTAACCAATCTTGTGCATCCAATAGGAGTGTTTGTGTCATTGGATTAACATTTAGGTCATTTTCGTACTACCAAGGCTTATTCTTGTCCAATTAGGGTTTTTAACCAATCTTGTGCATCCAATAAGTTCATTTGTGTCATTGGAGGAACATATAGGTCATGTTCGTCCTCCCTATGTTAATTCTTCTCCAATTAGGGTTTTTAGCCAATCTTGTGCATCCAATAAGTTCATTTGTGTCATTGGATTAACATTTAGGTCATTTTCGTCCTCCCTAGGCTTATTCTTGTCCAATTAGGGTTTTTAACAAACCTTGTGCTTCCAATAAGTTCATTTTTGTCAGTGGAGGAACATATAGGTCATTTTCGTCTTCCCTAGGCTTATGCTTGTCCAATTAGGGTTTTTAACCAATCTTGTGCATCCAATAGGTGTGTTTGTGTCATTGGATTAACATTTAGGTCTTTTTCGTCCTCCCTAGGCTTATTCTTGTCCAATTAGGGTTTTTAACAAATCTTGTGCATCCAATAAGTTCATTTGTGTTATTGGATAAACATTTAGGTCATTTTCGTCCTCCCTAGGCTTATTCTTGTCCAATTAGGGTTTTTAACCAATCTTGTGCATCCAATAGGTGTGTTTGTGTCATTGGATTAACATTTAGGTCATTTTCGTCCTCCCTAGGCTTATTCTTGTCCAATTAGGGTTTTTAACCAATCTTGTGCATCCACTAAGTTCATTTGTGTCATTGGAGGAACATATAGGTCATTTTCGTCCTCCCTAGGCTTATTCTTCTACAATTAGGGTTTTTAACCAATCTTATGCATCCAATAAGTTCATTTGTGTCATTGGATAAACATTTACGTCATTTTCGTCCTCCCTAGCCTTATTCTTGTCCAATTATGGTTTTTAACCAATCTTGTGCATCCAATAAGTTCATTTGTGTCATTGGAGGAACATTTAGGTCATTTTCGTCCTCCCTAGCCTTATTCTTGTCCAATTAGGGTTTTTAACCAATCTTGTGTATCCAATAGGTGTTTGTGTCATTGGATTAACATTTAGGTCATTTTCGTACTACCAAGGCTTATTCTTGTCCAATTAGGGTTTTTAACCAATCTTGTGCATCCAATAAGTTCATTTGTGTCATTGGAGGAACATATAGGTCATTTTCGTCCTCCCTAGGCTTATTCTTCTACAATTAGGGTTTTTAACCAATCTTATGCATCCAATAAGTTCATTTGTGTCATTGGATAAACATTTACGTCATTTTCGTCCTCCCTAGCCTTATTCTTGTCCAATTATGGTTTTTAACCAATCTTGTGCATCCAATTGGTGTGTTTGTGTCATTTGATTAACATTTAGGTCATTTTCGTCCTCCCTAGGCTTATCCTTGTCCAATTAGGGTTTTTAACAAATCTTGTGCATCCAATAAGTTCATTTGTGTCATTGGATAAACATTTAGGTCATTTTCGTCCTCCCTAGGCTTATTCTTGTCCAATTAGGGTTTTTAACCAATCTTGTGCATCCGGTAGGTGTGTTTGTCTCATTGGATGAACATTTAGGTCATTTTCGTCCTCCCAAGGCTTATTCTTGTCCAATTAGGGTTTTTAACCAATCTTGTGCATCCAATAAGTTCATTTGTGTCATTGGAGGAACATTTAGGTCATTTTCGTCCTCCCTAGCCTTATTCTTGTCCAATTAGGGTTTTTAACCAATCTTGTGTATCCAATAGGTGTTTGTGTCATTGGATTAACATTTAGGTCATTTTCGTACTACCAAGGCTTATTCTTGTCCAATTAGGGTTTTTAACAAATCTTGTGCATCCAATAAGTTCATTTGTGTCATTGGATAAACATTTAGGTCATTTTCGTCCTCCCTAGGCTTATTCTTGTCCAATTAGGGTTTTTAACCAATCTTGTGCATCCGGTAGGTGTGTTTGTCTCATTGGATTAACATTTAGGTCATTTTCGTCCTCCCAAGGCTTATTCTTGTCCAATTAGGGTTTTTAACCAATCTTGTGCATCCAATAAGTTCATTTGTGTCATTGGAGGAACATTTAGGTCATTTTCGTCCTCCCTAGCCTTATTCTTGTCCAATTAGGGTTTTTAACCAATCTTGTGTATCCAATAGGTGTTTGTGTCATTGGATTAACATTTAGGTCATTTTCGTACTACCAAGGCTTATTCTTGTCCAATTAGGGTTTTTAACCAATCTTGTGCATCCAATAAGTTCATTTGTGTCATTGGAGGAACATATAGTTCATTTTCGTCCTCCCTAGGCTTATTCTTCTACAATTAGGGTTTTTAACCAATCTTATGCATCCAATAAGTTCATTTGTGTCATTGGATAAACATTTAGGTCATTTTCGTCCTCACTAGGCTTATTCTTGTCCAATTAGGGTTTTTAACCAATCTTGTGCATCCGGTAGGTGTGTTTGTCTCATTGGATGAACATTTAGGTCATTTTCGTCCTCCCAAGGCTTATTCTTGTCCAATTAGGGTTTTTAACCAATCTTGTGCATCCAATAAGTTCATTTGTGTCATTGGAGGAACATATAGGTCATTTTCGTCCTCCCTAGGCTTATTCTTGTCTAATTAGGGTTTTTAACCAATCTTGTGCATCCAATAGGTGTCTTTGTGTCATTGGATGAACATTTAGGTCATTTTCGTCTTCCCTAGGCTTATTCTTGTCCAATTCGGGTTTTTAACCAATCTTGTGCATCCAATAAGTTCATTTGTGTCATTGGAGGAACATATAGGTCATTTTCTTCCTCCCTAGGCCTATTCTTGTACAATAAGGGTTTTTAACCAATCTTGTGCATCCAATAGGAGTGTTTGTGTCATTGGATTAACATTTAGGTCATTTTCGTACTACCAAGGCTTATTCTTGTCCAATTAGGGTTTTTAACCAATCTTGTGCATCCAATAAGTTCATTTGTGTCATTGGAGGAACATATAGGTCATGTTCGTCCTCCCTATGTTAATTCTTCTCCAATTAGGGTTTTTAGCCAATCTTGTGCATCCAATAAGTTCATTTGTGTCATTGGATTAACATTTAGGTCATTTTCGTCCTCCCTAGGCTTATTCTTGTCCAATTAGGGTTTTTAACCAACCTTGTGCTTCCAATAAGTTCATTTTTGTCATTGGAGGAACATATAGGTCATTTTCGTCTTCCCTAGGCTTATTCTTGTCCAATTAGGGTTTTTAACCAATCTTGTGCATCCAATAGGTGTGTTTGTGTCATTGGATTAACATTTAGGTCTTTTTCGTCCTCCCTAGGCTTATTCTTGTCCAATTAGGGTTTTTAACAAATCTTGTGCATCCAATAAGTTCATTTGTGTTATTGGATAAACATTTAGGTCATTTTCGTCCTCCCTAGGCTTATTCTTGTCCAATTAGGGTTTTTAACAAACCTTGTGCTTCCAATAAGTTCATTTTTGTCATTGGAGGAACATATAGGTCATTTTCGTCTTCCCTAGGCTTATTCTTGTCCAATTAGGGTTTTTAACCAATCTTGTGCATCCAATAGGTGTGTTTGTGTCATTGGATTAACATTTAGGTCTTTTTCGTCCTCCCTAGGCTTATTCTTGTCCAATTAGGGTTTTTAACAAATCTTGTGCATCCAATAAGTTCATTTGTGTCATTGGAGGAACATATAGGTCATGTTCGTCCTCCCTATGTTAATTCTTCTCCAATTAGGGTTTTTAGCCAATCTTGTGCATCCAATAAGTTCATTTGTGTCATTGGATTAACATTTAGGTCATTTTCGTCCTCCCTAGGCTTATTCTTGTCCAATTAGGGTTTTTAACAAACCTTGTGCTTCCAATAAGTTCATTTTTGTCATTGGAGGAACATATAGGTCATTTTCGTCTTCCCTAGGCTTATTCTTGTCCAATTAGGGTTTTTAACCAATCTTGTGCATCCAATAGGTGTGTTTGTGTCATTGGATTAACATTTAGGTCATTTTCGTACTACCAAGGCTTATTCTTGTCCAATTCGGGTTTTTAACCAATCTTGTGCATCCAATAAGTTCATTTGTGTCATTGGAGGAACATATAGGTCATGTTCGTCCTCCCTATGTTAATTCTTCTCCAATTAGGGTTTTTAACCAATCTTGTGCATCCAATAAGTTCATTTGTGTCATTGCATTAACATTTAGGTCATTTTCGTCCTCCCTAGGCTTATTCTTGTCCAATTAGGGTTTTTAACAAACCTTGTGCTTCCAATAAGTTCATTTTTGTCATTGGAGGAACATATAGGTCATTTTCGTCTTCCCTAGGCTTATTCTTGTCCAATTAGGGTTTTTAACCAATCTTGTGCATCCAATAGGTGTGTTTGTGTCATTGGATTAACATTTAGGTCTTTTTCGTCCTCCCTAGGCTTATTCTTGTCCAATTAGGGTTTTTAACAAATCATGTGCATCCAATAAGTTCATTTGTGTTATTGGATAAACATTTAGGTCATTTTCGTCCTCCCTAGGCTTATTCTTGTCCAATTAGGGTTTTTAACCAATCTTGTGCATCCAATCGGTGTGTTTGTGTCATTGGATTAACATTTAGGTCATTTCCGTTCTCCCTAGGCTTATTCTTGTCCAATTAGGGTTTTTAACCAATCTTGTGCATCCACTAAGTTCATTTGTGTCATTGGAGGAACATATAGGTCATTTTCGTCCTCCCTAGGCTTATTCTTCTACAATTAGGGTTTTTAACCAATCTTATGCATCCAATAAGTTCATTTGTGTCATTGGATAAACATTTACGTCATTTTCGTCCTCCCTAGCCTTATTCTTGTCCAATTATGGTTTTTAACCGATCTTGTGCATCCAATAGGTGTGTTTGTGTCATTTGATTAACATTTAGGTCATTTTCGTCCTCCCTAGTCTTATTCTTGTCCAATTAGGGTTTTTAACAAATCTTGTGCATCCAATAAGTTCATTTGTGTCATTGGATAAACATTTAGGTCATTTTCGTCCTCCCTAGGCTTATTCTTGTCCAATTAGGGTTTTTAACCAATCTTGTGCATCCGGTAGGTGTGTTTGTCTCATTGGATGAACATTTAGGTCATTTTCGTCCTCCCAAGGCTTATTCTTGTCCAATTAGGGTTTTTAACCAATCTTGTGCATCCAATAAGTTCATTTGTGTCATTGGAGGAACATATAGGTCATTTTCGTCCTCCCTAGGCTTATTCTTGTCTAATTAGGGTTTTTAACCAATCTTGTGCATCCAATAGGTGTCTTTGTGTCATTGGATGTACATTAAGGTCATTTTCGTCTTCCCTAGGCTTTCTCTTGTCCAATTCGGGTTTTTAACCAATCTTGTGCATCCAATAAGTTCATTTGTGTCATTGGAGGAACATATAGGTCATTTTCTTCCTCCCTAGGCCTATTCTTGTACAATAAGGGTTTTTAACCAATCTTGTGCATCCAATAGGAGTGTTTGTGTCATTGGATTAACATTTAGGTCATTTTCGTACTACCAAGGCTTATTCTTGTCCAATTAGGCTTTTTAACCAATCTTGTGCATCCAATAAGTTCATTTGTGTCATTGGAGGAACATATAGGTCATGTTCGTCCTCCCTATGTTAATTCTTCTCCAATTAGGGTTTTTAGCCAATCTTGTGCATCCAATAAGTTCATTTGTGTCATTGGATTAACATTTAGGTCATTTTCGTCCTCCCTAGGCTTATTCTTGTCCAATTAGGGTTTTTAACAAACATTGTGCTTCCAATAAGTTCATTTTTGTCAGTGGAGGAACATATAGGTCATTTTCGTCTTCCCTAGGCTTATTCTTGTCCAATTAGGGTTTTTAACCAATCTTGTGCATCCAATAGGTGTGTTTGTGTCATTGGATTAACATTTAGGTCTTTTTCGTCCTCCCTAGGCTTATTCTTGTCCAATTAGGGTTTTTAACAAATCATGTGCATCCAATAAGTTCATTTGTGTTATTGGATAAACATTTAGGTCATTTTCGTCCTCCCTAGGCTTATTCTTGTCCAATTAGGGTTTTTAACCAATCTTGTGCATCCAATAGGTGTGTTTGTGTCATTGGATTAACATTTAGGTCATTTCCGTTCTCCCTAGGCTTATTCTTGTCCAATTAGGGTTTTTAACCAATCTTGTGCATCCACTAAGTTCATTTGTGTCATTGGAGGAACATATAGGTCATTTTCGTC
>JBBPBR010002574.1:0-10588 GCA_037974775.1 Cicer pinnatifidum | reverse complement strand
ATTAGGGTTTTTAACCAATCTTGTGCATCCAATAGGTGTGTTCGTGTCATTGGATGATCAATTAGGTCATTTTCGTCCTCCATAGGCTCATTCTTGTCCAATTAGGGTTTTTAACCAATCTTGTGCATCCAATAAGTTGAGTTGTGTCATTGGATTAACATTTAGGTCATTTTCGTCCTCCCTAGGCTTATTCTTGTCCAATTAGGGTTTTTAACCAATCTTGTGCTTCCGATAAGTTCATTTGTGTCATTGGATTAACATTTAGGTCATTTTCGTCCTCCCTAGACATATTCTTGTCCAATTAGGGTTTTTAACCAATCTTGTGCATCCAATAGGTGTGTTTGTGTTATTGGATGATCAATTAGGTTATTTTCGTCTTCCCTAGGCTTATTCTTGTCCAATTAGGGATTTTAACCAATCTTGTGCATCCAATAGGTGTGTTTGTGTCATTGGATGACCAATTAGGTCATTTTCGTCCTCCCTAGGAATATTCTTGTCCAATTAGGGTTTTTAACCAATCTTCTTCATCCAATAGGTGTGTTTGTGGCAATGGATGATCAATTAGGTCATTTTCGTCCTCCCTAGGCATATTCTTGTCCAATTAGGGTTTTTAACCAATCTTGTGCATCCAATAGGTGTGTTTGTGTCATCGGATGATCAATTAGGTCATTTTCGTCCTCCCTAGGCTTATTCTTGTCCAATTAGGGTTTTTAACCAATCTTGTGCTTCCAATAAGTTCATTTGTTTCATTGGATTAACATTTAGGTCATTTTCGTCCTCCCTAGGCATATTCTTGTCCAATTAGGGTTTTTAACCAATCTTGTGCATCCAATAGGTGTGTTTGTGTCATCGGATGATCAATTAGGTTATTTTCGTCCTCCCTAGGCTTATTTTTGTCCAATTGGGGTTTTTAACCAATCTTGTGCATCCAATAGGTGTGTTTGTGTCATTGGATGACCAATTAGGTCATTTTCGTCCTCCCTAGGCATATTATTGTCCAATTAGGGTTTTTAACCAATCTTGTGCATCCAAAAGGTGTGTTTGTGGCAATGGATGATCAATTAGGTCATTTTCGTCCTCCCTAGGCTTATTCTTGTCCAATTAGGGTTTTTAACCAATCTTGTGCATCCAATAGGTGTGTTTGTGTCATTGGATGATCAATTAGGTCATTTTCGCCCTCCCTAGGCTTATTCTTGTCAAAATTGGGTTTTTAACCAATCTTGTGCATCCAATAACTTTGTTTGTGTCATTGAATTAATATTTAGGTCATTTTCGTCCTCCCTAGGCATATTCTTGTCCAATTAGGGTTTTTAACCAATCTTGTGCATCCAATAGGTGTGTTTGTGTCATTGGATGATCAATTAGGTCATTTTCGCCCTCCCTAGGCTTATTCTTGTCCAATTAGGGTTTTTAACCAATCTTTTGCATCCAATACGTTCATTTGTGTCATTGGATTAACATTTAGGTCATTTTCGTCCTTCCTAGGCATATTCTTATCCAATTAGGGTTTTTAACCAATCTTGTGCTTCCAATAGGTGTGTTTGTGTCATTTGATGATCAATTAGGTCATTTTCGTCCTCCCTAGGCTTATTCTTGTCCAATTAGGGTTTTTAACCAATCTTGTGCATCCAACAAGTTTGTTTATGTCTTTGAATTAATATTTAGGTCATTTTCGTCCTCCCTAGGCATATTCTTGTCCAATTAGGGTTTTTAACCAATCTTGTGCATCCAATAGGTGTGTTTGTGTCATTGGATGATCAATTAGGTCATTTTCGTCCTCCCTAGGCTTATTCTTGTCCAATTAGGGTTTTTAACCAATCTTGTGCATCCAATAAGTTCATTTGTGTTATTGGATGATCAATTAGGTCATTTTCGTCCTCCCTAGGCATATTCTTGTCCAACTAGGGTTTTTAACCAATCTTGTGCATCCAATAGGTGTGTTTGTGTCATAGGATGATCAATTAGGTCATTTTCGTCCTCCCTAGGCTTATTCTTGTCCAATTAGGGTTTTTAACCAATCTTGTGCATCCAATAGGTGTGTTTGTGTCATTGGATGATCAATTAGGTTATTTTCGTCCTCCCTAAGCTTATTCTTATCCAATTAGGGTTTTTAACTAATCTTGTGCATCCAATAGGTGTGTTTGTGTCATTGGATGATCAATTAGGTCATTTTCGTCCTCCCTAGGCTTATTCTTGTCCAATTAGGGTTTTTAACCAATCTTGTGCATCCAATAGGTGTGTTTGTGTCATTGGATGATCAATAAGGTCATTTTCGTCCTCCCTAGGCATATTCTTGTCCAATTAAGGTTTTTAACCAATCTTGTGCATCCAATAGGTGTGTTTGTGTCATTGGATGATCAATTAGGTCATTTTCTTCCTACCTAGGCATATTCTTGTCCAATTAGGGTTTTTAACCAATCTTGTGCATCCAATAAGTTGAGTTGTGTCATTGGATTAACATTTATGTCATTTTCGTCCTCCCTAGGCTTATTCTTGTCCAGTTAGGGTTTTTAACCAATCTTGTGCATCCAATAGGTGTGTTTGTGTCATTGGATGATCAATTAGGTCATTTTCGTCCTCCCTAGGCTTATTCTTGTCCAGTTAGGGTTTTTAACCAATCTTGTGCATCCAATAAGTTCATTTGGGTCATTGGATTAACATTTAGGTCATTTTCGTCCTCCCTAGGCATATTCTTGTCCAATTAGGGTTTTTAACCAATCTTGTGCATCCAATAGGTGTGTTTGTGTCATTGGATGATCAATTAGGTCATTTTCGTCCTCCCTAGGCTTATTCTTGTCCAATTAGGGTTTTTAACCAATCTTGTGCATCTAATAGGTGTGTATGTGTTATTGGATGATCAATTAGGTCATTTTCGTCCTCCCTAGGCTTTTTCTTGTCCAATTAGGGTTTTTAACCAATCTTGTGCATCCGATAAGTTTGTTTGTGTCATTAAATTAATATTTAGGTCATTTTCGTCCTCCCTAAGCATATTCTTGTCAAATTAGGGTTTTTAACCAATCTTATGCATCCAATAGGTGTGTTTGTGTCATTGGATGATCAATTAGGTCATTTTCGTCCTCCCTATGCTTATTCTTGTCCAATTAGGGTTTTTAACCAATCTTGTGCATCCAATAAGTTGAGTTGTGTCATTGGATTAACATTTTGGTCATTTTTGTCCTCCCTAGGCTTATTCTTGTCCAATTAGGGTTTTTAACCAATCTTGTGCATCCAATAGGTGTGTTTGTGTCATTGGATGATCAATTAGGTCATTTTCGTCCTCCCTAGGCTTATTCTTGTCCAATTAGGGTTTTTAACCAATCTTGTGCATCCAATAAGTTGAGTTGTGTCATTGGATTAACATTTAGGTCCTTTTCGTCCTCCCTAGGCTGATTCTTGTCCAATTAGGGTTTTTAACCAATCTTGTTCATCCAATAGGTATGTTTGTGTCATTGGATGATCAATTAGGTCATTTTCGTCCTCCCTATGCTTATTCTTGTCCAATTAGGGTTTTTAACCAATCTTGTGCATCCAATAGGTGTGTTTGTGTCATTGGATGATCAATTAGGTCATTTTCGTCCTCCCTAGGCTTATTCTTGTCCAATTAGGGTTTTTAACCAATCTTGTGCATCCAATAGGTGTGTTTGTGTCTTTGGATGATCAATTAGGTCATTTTCGTCCTCCCGAGGCTTATTCTTGTCCAATTAGGGTTTTTAACCAATCTTGTGCATCCAATAGGTGTGTTTGTGTCATTGGATGATCAATTAGGTCATTTTCGTCCTCCCTAGGCTTATTCTTGTCCAATTAGGGTTTTTAACCAATCTTGTGCATCCAATAGGTGTGTTTGTGTCATTGGATGATCAATTAGGTCATTTTCGTCCTCCCTAGGCTTATTCTTGTCCAATTAGGGTTTTTAAACAATCTTGTGCATCCAATAGGTGTGTTTTTGTCTTTGGATGATCAATTAGGTCATTTTCGTCCTCCGTAGGCTTATTCTTGTCCAATTAGGGTTTTTAACCAATCTTGTGCATCCGATAAGTTTGTTTGTGTCATTGAATTAATATTTAGGTCATTTTCGTCCTCCCTAGGCATATTCTTTTCCAATTAGGGTTTTTAACCAATCTTGTGCATCCAATAGGTGTGTTTGTGTCATTGGATGATCAATTAGGTCATTTACGTCCTCCCTAGGCTTATTCTTGTCCAATTAGGGTTTTTAACCAATCTTGTGCATCCAATAACTTTTTTTGTGTCATTGAATTAATATTTAGGTCATTTTCGTCCTCCCTAGGCATATTCTTGTCCAATTAGGGTTTTTAACCAATCTTGTGCATCCAATAGGTGTGTTTGTGTCATTGGATGATCAATTAGGTCATTTTCGTCCTCCCTAGGCATATTCTTGTCCAATTAGGGTTTTTAACCAATCTTGTGCATCCAATAGGTGTGTTTGTGTCATTGGATGATCAATTAGGTCATTTTCGTCCTCCCTAGGCTTTTTCTTGTCCAATTTGGGTTTTTAATCGATCTTGTGCATCCAATAGGTGTGTTTGTGTCATTGGATGATCAATTAGGTCATTTTCGTCCTCCCTAGGCATATTCTTGTCCAATTAGGGTTTTTAACCAATCTTGTGCATCCAATAGGTGTGTTTGTGTCATTGGATGATCAATTAGGTCATTTTCGTCCTCCCTAGGCTTATTCTTGTCCAATTAGGGTTTTTAACCAATCTTGTGCATCCAATAAGTTAATTTGTGTCCTTGGATTAACATTTAGGTCATTTTCGTCCTCCCTAGGCATATTCTTGTCCAATTATGGTTTTTAACCAATCTTGTGCATCCAATAGGTGTGTTTGTGTCATTGGATGATCAATTAGGTTATTTTCGTCCTCCCTAGGCTTATTCTTGTCCAATTAGGGTTTTTAACTAATCTTGTGCATCCAATAAGGTCATTTGTGTCAATGGATTATCAATTAGGTCATTTTCGTCCTCCCTAGGCTTATTCTTGTCCAATTAGGGTTTTTAACCAATCTTGTGCATCCAATAGGTGTGTTTGTGTCATTGGATGATCAATTAGGTCATTTTCGTCCTCCCTAGGCTTATTCTTGTCCAATTAGGGTTTTTAACCAATCTTGTGCATCCAATAGGTGTGTTTGTGTCATTGGATGATCAATTAGGTCATTTTCGTCCTCCCTAGGCTTATTCTTGTCCAATTAGAGTTTTTAACCAATCTTGTGCATCCAATAAGTTTGTTTGTTTCATTGAATTAATATTTAGGTCATTTTCGTCCTCCCTAGGCTTATTCTTGTCCAATTAGGGTTTTTAACCAATCTTGTGCATCCAATAGGTGTGTTTGTGTCATTGGATGATCAATTAGGTCATTTTCGTCCACCCTAGGCATATTCTTGTCCAACTAGGGTTTTTAACCAATCTTGTGCATCCAATAGGTGTGTTTGTGTCATTGGATGATCAATTAGGTCATTTTCGTCCCCCCTAGGCTTATTCTTGTCCAATTAGGATTTTTAATCAATCATGTGCATCCAATAGGTGTGTTTGTGTCATTGGATGATCAATTAGGTCATTTTCGTCCTCCCTAGGCTTATTCTTGTCCAATTAGGGTTTTTAACCAATCTTGTGCATCCAATAGGTGTGTTTGTGTCATTGGATGATCAATTAGGTCATTTTCGTCCTCCCTAGGCTTATTCTTGTCCAATTAGGGTTTTTAACCAATCTTGTGCATCCAATAGGTGTGTTTGTGTCATTGGATGATCAATTAGGTCATTTTCGTCCTTTCTATGCTTATTTTTGTCCAATTAGGGTTTTTAAGCAATCTTGTGCATCCAATAAGTTCATTTGTGTCATTGGATGATCAATTAGGTCATTTTCGTCCTCCCTAGGCATATTCTTGTCCAACTAGGGTTTCTAACCAATCTTGTGCTTCCAATAGATGTGTTTGTGTCATTGGATGATCAATTAGGTCATTTTCGTCCTCCCTAGGCTTATTCTTGTCCAATTAGGGTTTTTAACCAATCTTGTGCATCCAATAGGTGTGTTTGTGTCATTGGATGATCAATTAGGTCATTTTCGTCCTCCCTAGGCTTATTCTTGTCCAATTAGGGTTTTTAACCAATCTTGTGCATCCAATAGGTGTGTTTGTGTCATTGGATGATCAATTAGGTCATTTTCGTCCTCCCTAGGCTTATTCTTGTCCAATTAGGGTTTTTAACCAATCTTGTGCATCCAATAAGTTCATTTGTGTCATTGGATGATCAATTAGGTCATTTTCGTCCTTCCTAGGCATATTCTTGATCAACTAGGGTTTTAAACCAATCTTGTGCATCCAATAGGTGTGTTTGTGTCATTGGATGATCAATTAGGTCATTTTCGTCCTCCCTAGGCTTATTCTTGTCCAATTAGGGTTTTTAACCAATCTTGTGCATCCAATAGGTGTGTTTGTGTCATTGGATGATCAATTAGGTCATTTTCGTCCTCCCTAGGCTTATTCTTGTCCAATTAGGGTTTTTAACCAATCTTGTGCATCCAATAGGTGTGTTTGTGTCATTGGATGATCAATTAGGTCATTTTCGTCCTCCCTAGGCTTATTCTTGTCCAATTAGGGTTTTTAACCAATCTTGTGCATCCAATAGGTGTGTTTGTGTCATTGGATGATCAATTAGGTCATTTATCGTCCTCCCTAGGCTTATTCTTGTCCAATTAGGGTTTTTAACCAATCTTGTGCATCCAATAGGTTGAGTTGTGTCATTGGATTAACATTTAGGTCATTTTCGTCCTCCCTAGGCATATTCTTGTCCAATTAGGGTTTTTAACCAATCTTGTGCATCCAATAGGTGTGTTTGTGTCATTGGATGATCAATTAGGTCATTTTCGTCCTCCCTAGGCTTATTCTTGTCCAATTAGGGTTTTTAACCAATCTTGTGCATCCAATAGGTGTGTTTGTGTCATTGGATGATCAATTAGGTCATTTTCGTCCTCCCTAGGCTTATTCTTGTCCAATTAGGGTTTTTAACCATTCTTGTGCATCCAATAGGTGTGTTTGTGTCATTGGATGATCAATTAGGTCATTGTTGTCCTCCCTAGGCTTATTCTTGTCCAATTAGGGTTTTTAACCAATCTTGTGCATCCAATAGGTGTGTTTGTGTCATTGGATGATCAATTAGGTCATTTTCGTCCTCCCTAGGCTTATTCTTGTCCAATTAGGGTTTTTAACCAATCTTGTGCATCCAATAGGTGTGTTTGTGTCATTGGATGATCAACTAGGTCATTTTCGTCCTCCCTAGGCATATTCTTGTCCTATTAGGGTTTTTACCCAATCTTGTGCATCTAATAGGTGTGTTTGTGTCTTTGGATGATCAATTAGGTCATTTTCGTCCTCCCTAGGCATATTCTTGTCCAATTAGGGTTTTTAACCAATCTTGTGCATCCAATAGGTGTGTTTGTGTCATTGGATGATCAATTAGGTCATTTTCGTCCTCCCTAGGCTTATTCTTGTCCAATTAGGGTTTTTAACCAATCTTGTGCATCCAATAGGTGTGTTTGTGTCATTGGATGATCAATTAGGTCATTTTCGTCCTCCCTAGGCCTATTCTTGCCCAATTAGGGTTTTTAACCAATCTTGTGAATCCAATAAGTTTGTTTGTGTCATTGAATTAATATTTAGGTCATTTTCGTCCTCCCTACGCATATTATTGTCCAATTAGGGTTTTTAACCAATCTTCTGCATCCAATAGGTGTGTTTGTGTCATTGGATGATCAATTAGGTCATTTTCGTCCTCCCTAGGCATATTCTTGTCCAATTAGGGTTTTTAACCAATCTTGTGCATCCAATAGGTGTGTTTGTGTCATTGGATGATCAATTAGGTCATTTTCGTCCTCCCTAGGCTTATTCTTGTCCAATTAGGGTTTTTAACCAATCTTGTGCATCCAATAGGTATGTTTGTGTCATTGGATAATCAATTAGGTCATTTTCGTCCTCCATAGGCTTATTCTTGTCCAATTAGGGTTTTTAACCAATCTTGTGCATCCAATAAGTTGAGTTGTGTCATTGGATTAACATTTAGGTCATTTTCGTCCTCCCTAGGCTTATTCTTGTCCAATTAGGGTTTTTAACCAATCTTGTGCATCCAATAAGTTCATTTGTGTCATTGGATTAACATTTAGGTCATTTTCGTCCTCCCTAGGCATATTCTTGTCCAATTAGGGTTTTTAACCATTCTTGTGCATCCAATAGGTGTGTTTGTGTCATTGGATGATTAATTAGGTTATTTTCGTCCTCCCTAGGCTTATTCTAGTCAAATTAGGGTTTTTAACCAATCTTGTGCATCCAATAGGTGTGTTTGTGTCATTGGATGATCAATTAGGTCATTTTCGTCCTCCCTAGGCTTATTCTTGTCCAATTAGGGTTTTTAACCAATCTTGTGCATCCAATAGGTGTGTTTGTGTCATTGGATGATCAATTAGGTCATTTTCGTCCTCCCTATGCTTATTCTTGTCCAATTAGGGTTTTTAACCAATCTTGTGCATCCAATAAGTTGAGTTGGGTCATTGGATTAACATTTAGGTCATTTTCGTCCTCCCTAGGCTTATTCTTGTCCAATTAGGGTTTTTAACCAATCTTGTGCATCCAATAGGTGTGTTTGTGTCATTGGATGATCAATTAGGTCATTTTCGTCCTCCCTAGGTTTATTCTTGTCCAATTAGGGTTTTTAACAAATCTTGTGCATCCAATAAGTTCATTTGTGTCATTGGAAGATCAATTAGGTCATTTTCGTCCTCCCTAGGCATATTCTTCTACAACTAGGGTTTTTAACCAATCTTGTGCATCCAATAAGTTCATTTGTGTCATTGGATGATCAATTAGGTCATTTTTGTCCTCCCTAGGATTATTCTTGTCCAATTAGGGTTTTTAACCAATCTTGTGCATCCAATAGGTGTGTTTGTGTCATTGGATGATCAATTAGGTCATTTTCGTCCTCCCTAGGCTTATTCTTGTCCAATTAGGGTTTTTAACCAATCTTGTGCATCCAATAGGTGTGTTTGTGTCATTGGATGATCAATTAGGTCATTTTCGTCCTCCCTAGGCTTATTCTTGTCCAATTAGGGTTTTTAACCAATCTTGTGCATCCAATAGGTGTGTTTGTGTCATTGGATGACAATTAGGTCATTTTCATCCTCCCTAGGCTTATTCTTGTCCAATTAGGGTTTTTAACCAATATTGTGCATCCAATAGGTGTGTTTGTGTCATTGGATGATCAATTAGGTCATTTTCGTCCTCCCTAGGCTTATTCTTGTCCAATTAGGGTTTTTAACCAATCTTGTGCATCCAATAGGTGTGTTTGTGTCATTGGATGATCAATTAGGTCATTTTCGTCTTCCCTAGGCATATTCTTGTCCAATTAGGGTTTTTAACCAATCTTGTGCATCCAATAGGTGTGTTTATGTCATTGGATGATCAATTAGGTCATTTTCGTCCTCCCTAAGCTTATTCTTGCCCAATTAGGGTTTTTAACCAATCTTGTGCATCCAATAAGTTGAGTTGTGTCATTGGATTAACATTTAGGTCATTTTCGTCCTCCCTAGGCTTATTCTTGTCCAATTAGGGTTTTTAACCAATCTTGTGCATCCAATAAGTTCATTTGTGTCATTGGATTAACATTTAGGTCATTTTCGTCCTCCCTAGGCATATTCTTGTCCAATTAGAGTTTTAGACCAATCTTGTGCATCCAATAGGTGTGTTTGTGTCATTGGATGGTCAATTAGGTTATTTTCGTCCTCCCTAGCCTTATTCTTGTCCAATTAGGGTTTTTAACTAATCTTGTGCATCCAATAAGTTCATTTGTGTCATTGGATGATCAATTAGGTCATTTTCGTCCTCCCTAGGCATATTCTTGTCCAATTAGGGTTTTTAACCAATCTTGTGCATCCAATAGGTGTGTTTGTGTCATTGGATGATCAATTAGGTCATTTTCGTCCTCCCTAGGCATATTCTTGTCCAATTAGGGTTTTTAACCAATCTTGTGCATCCAATAGGTGTGTTTGTGTCATTGGATGATCAATTAGGTCATTTCCGTCCTCCCTAGGCATATTCTTGTCCAATTAGGGATTTTAACCGATCTTGTGCATCCAATAGGTGTGTTTGTTTCATTGGATGATCTATTAGGTCATTTTCGTCCTCCCTAGGCATATTCTTGTCCAATTAGGGTTTTTTAACCAATCTTGTGCATCCAATAAGTTGAGTTGTGTCATTGGATTAACATTTAGGTCATTTTTGTCCTCCCTATGCTTATTCTTGTCCAATTAGGGTTTTTAACCAATCTTGTGCATCCAATAGGTGTGTTTGTGTTATTGGATGATCAATTAGGTCATTTTCGTCCTCCCTAGGCATATTCTTGTCCAATTAGGGTTTAAAACCCATCTTGTGCATCCAATAAGTTGAGTTGTGTCATTAGATTAACATTTAGGTCATTTTCGTCCTCCCTAGGCTTATTCTTGTCCAATTAGGGTTTTTAACCAATCTTGTGCATCCAATAGGTGTGTTTGTGTCATTGGATTAACATTTAGGTCATTTTCGTCCTCCCTAGGC
>JBBPBR010002573.1:0-10589 GCA_037974775.1 Cicer pinnatifidum | reverse complement strand
TTCTTGTCCAATTAGGGTTTTAAGCAATCTTGTGCATCCAATATGTGTGTTTGTGTCATTGGATGAACATTTAGGTAATTTTCGTCCTCCCTATGCTTATTCTTGTCCAATTAGGGTTTTTAACCAATCTTGTGCATCCAATAAGTTCATTTGTGTCATTGGATGAACATTTAGGTCATTTTCGTCCTCCCTAGTCTTATTCTTGTCCAATTAGGGTTTTTATGCAATCTTGTGCATCCAATAGGTGTGTTTGTGTCATTGGAGGAACATTTAGGTCATTTTCGTCCCCCCTAGTCTTATTCTTGTCCAATTATGGTTTTTATGCAATCTTGTGCATCCAATAGGTGTGTTTGTGTCATTGGACGAACATTTAGGTCATTTACGTCCTCCCTAGGCTTATTCTTGTCCAATTAGGGTTTTAAACGAATCTTGTGCATCCAATAAGTTCATTTGTGTCATTGGATGAACATTTAGGTCATTTTCGTCCTCCCTAGGCTCGTTCTTGTCCAATTAGGGTTTTTATGCAATCTTGTGCATCCTATAGGTGTGTATGTGTCATTGGACGAACATTTATGTCATTTTCGTCCTCCCTAGGCTTATTCTTGTCCAATTAGGGTTTTAAGCAATCTTGTGCATCCAATATGTGTGTTTGTGTCATTGGAGGAACATTTAGGTCATTTTCGTCCTCCCTAGTCTTATTCTTGTCGAATTAGGGTTTTTATGCAATCTTGTGCATCCAATAGGTGTGTCTGTGTCATTGGATGAACATTTAGGTCATTTTCGTCCTCCCTAGGCTTATTCTTGTCCAATTAGGGTTTTCAACCAATCTTGTGCATACAATAAGTTCATTTGTGTCATTAGATGAACATTTAGGTCATTTTTCGTCCTCCCTAGGCTTATTCTTGTCCAATTAGGGTTTTTAACCAATCTTGTGCATCCATTAAGTTCATTTGTGTCATTGGATGAACATTTAGGTCATTTTCGTCCTCCCTAGTCTTATTCTTGTCCAATTAGGGTTTTTATGCAATCTTGTGCATCCAATAGGTGTGTTTGTGTCATTGGAGGAACATTTAGGTCATTTTCGTCCTCCCTAGTCTTATTCTTGTCGAAATAGGGTTTTTATGCAATCTTGTGCATCCAATAGGTGTGTCTGTGTCATTGGATGAACATTTAGGTCATTTTCGTCCTCCCTAGGCTTATTCTTGTCCAATTAGGGTTTTCAACCAATCTTGTGCATACAATAAGTTCATTTGTGTCATTAGATGAACATTTAGTTCATTTTTCGTCCTCCCTAGGCTTATTCTTGTCCAATTAGGGTTTTTAACCAATCTTGTGCATCCATTAAGTTCATTTGTGTCATTGGATGAACATTTAGGTCATTTTCGTCCTCCCTAGTCTTATTCTTGTCCAATTAGGGTTTTTATGCAATCTTGTGCATCCAATAGGTGTGTTTGTGTCATTGGAGGAACATTTAGGTCATTTTCGTCCTCCCTAGTCTTATTCTTGTCCAATTAGGGTTTTTATGCAATCTTGTGCATCCAATAGGTGTGTTTGTGTCATTCGAAGAACATTTAGGTCATTTTTGTCCTCCCTAGGCTTATTCTTGTCCGATTAGGGTTTTTAACCAATCTTGTGCATTCAATAAGTTCATTTGTGTCATTGGATGAACATTTAGGTCATTTTCGTCCTCCCTAGTCTTATTCTTGTCCAATTAGGGTTTTTATGCAATCTTGTGCATCCAATAGGTGTGTTTGTGTCATTGGAGGAACATTTAGGTCATTTTCGTCCTCCCTAGTCTTATTCTTGTCCAATTAGGGTTTTATGCAATCTTGTGCATCCATTAGGTGTGTTTGTGTCATTGGAAGAACATTTAGGTCATTTTCATCCTCCCTAGGCTTATTCTTGTCCGATTAGGGTTTTTAACCAATCTTGTGCATTCAATAAGTTCATTTGTGTCATTGGATGAACATTTAGGTCATTTTCGTCCTCCCTAGGCTTATTCTTGTCCGATTAGGGTTTTTAACCAATCTTGTGCATTCAATAAGTTCATTTGTGTCATTGGATGAACATTTAGGTCATTTTCGTCCTCCCTAGTCTTATTCTTGTCCAATTAGGGTTTTTATGCAATCTTGTGCATCCAATAGGTGTGTTTGTGTCATTGGAGGAACATTTAGGTCATTTTCGTCCTCCCTAGTCTTATTCTTGTCCAATTAGGGTTTTTATGTAATCTTGTGCATCCAATAGGTGTGTTTATGTCATTGGAAGAACATTTAGGTCATTTTCGTCTTCCCTAGGCTTATTCTTGTTCGATTAGGGTTTTTAACCAATCTTGTGCATTCAATAAGTTCATTTGTGTCATTGGATGAACATTTAGGTCATTTTCGTCCTCCCTAGTCTTATTCTTGTCGAATTAGGGTTTTTATGCAATCTTGTGCATCCAATAGGTGTGTTTGTGTCATTGGAGGAACATTTAGGTCATTTTCGTCCTCCCTAGTCTTATTCTTGTCCAATTAGGGTTTTTATGCAATCTTGTGCATCCAATAGGTGTGTTTGTGTCATTGGACGAACATTTAAGTAATTTTCGTCCTCCCTAAACTTATTCTTGTCCAATTAGGGTTTTTAACCAATCTTGTGCATCCAATAAGTTCATTTGTGTCATTGGATGAACATTTAGGTCATTTTCGTCCTCCCTAGGCTTCTTCTTGTCCAATTGGGGTTTTCAACAAATCTTGTGCATCCAATAAGTTAATTTGTGTCATTGGATGAACATTTAGGTCATTTTCGTCCTCCCTAGGCTTATTCTTGTCGAATTAGGGTTTTTAACCAACCTTGTGCATCCAAGAAGTTCATTTGTGTCATTGGATGAACATTTAGGTCATTTTCGTCCTCCCTAGTCTTATTCTTGTCCAATTAGGATTTTAAGCAATCTTGTGCATCCAATATGTGGGTTTGTGCCATTGGATGAACATTTAGGTCATTTTCGTCCTCCCTATGCTTATTCTTGTCCAATTAGGGTTTTTAACCAATCTTGTGCATCCAATAAGTTCATTTGTGTCATTGGATGAACATTTAGGTCATTTTCGTCCTCCCTAGTTTTATTCTTGTCGAATTAGGATTTTTATGCAATCTTGTGCATCCAATAGGTGTGTTTGTGTCATTGGACGAACATTTAGGTCATTTTCGTCCTCCCTAGGCTTATTCTTGTCCAATTAGGGTTTTTAACCAATCTTGTGCATCCAATAAGTTCATTTGTGTCATTGGATGAACATTTAGGTCATTTTCGTCCTCCCTAGTCTTATTCATTTCCAATTAGGGTTTTTATGCAATCTTGTGCATCCAATAGGTGTGTTTGTGTCATTGGAGGAACATTTAGGTCATTTTCGTCCTCCCTAGTCTTATTCTTGTCCAATTAGGGTTTTTATGCAATCTTGTGCATCCAATAGGTGTGTTTGTGTCATTGGAAGAACACTTAGGTCATTTTCGTCCTCCCTAGGCTTATTCTTGTCCGATTAGGGTTTTTAACCAATCTTGTGCATTCAATAAGTTCATTTGTGTCATTGGATGAACATTTAGGTCATTTTCGTCCTCCCTAGTCTTATTCTTGTCAAATTAGGGTTTTAAGCAATCTTGTGCATCCAATATGTGGGTTTGTGTCATTGGATGAACGTTTAGGTCATTTTCGTGCTCCCTATGCTTATTCTTGTCCAATTAGGGGTTTTAACCAATCTTGTGCATCCAATAAGTTCATTTGTGTCATTAGATGAACATTTAGGTCATTTTCGTCCTCCCTAGTCTTATTCTTTTCCAGTTAGGGTTTTTATGCAATCTTGTGCATCCAATAGGTGTGTTTGTGTCATTGGACGAGCATTTAGGTCATTTTCGTCCTCCCTAGGCTTATTCTTGTCCAATTAGGGTTTTTAACCAACCTTGTGCATCCAATAAGTTCATTTGTGTCATTGGATGAACATTTAGATCATTTTCGTCCTCCCTAGGCTTATTCTTGTCCAATTAGGGTTTTTAACCAATCTTGTGCATCCAATAAGTTCATTTGTGTCATTGGATGAACATTTAGGTCATTTTCGTCCTCCCTAGTCTTATTCTTGTCCAATTAGGGTTTTTATGCAATCTTGTGCATCCAATAGGTGTGTTTGTGTCATTGGAGGAACATTTAGGTCATTTTCGTCCTCCCTAGTCTTATTCTTGTCCAATTAGGGTTTTTATGCAATCTTGTGCATCCAATAGGTGTGTTTGTGTCATTGGACGAACATTTAGGTCATTTTCGTCCTCCCTAGGCTTATTCTTGTCCAATTAGGGTTTTTAACCAATCTTGTGCATCCAATAAGTTCATTTGTGTCATTGGATGAACATTTAGGTTATTTTCGTCATTCCTAGTCTTATTCTTGTCCAATTAGGGTTTTAAGCAATCTTGTGCATCCAATATGTGTGTTTGTGTCATTGGATGAACATTTAGGTCATTTTCGTCCTCCCTATGCTTATTCTTGTCCAATTAGGGTTTTTAACCAATCTTGTGCATTCAATAAGTTCATTTGTGTCATTGGATGAACATTTAGGTCATTTACGTCCTCCCTAGGCTTATTCTTGTCCAATTAGGGTTTTAAGCAATCTTGTGCATCCAATATGTGTGTTTGTGTCATTGGATGAACATTTAGGTAATTTTCGACCTCCCTATGCTTATTCTTGTCCAATTAGGGTTTTTAACCAATCTTGTGCATACAATAAGTTCATTTGTGTCATTGGATGAACATTTAGGTCATTTTCGTCCTCCCTAGTCTTATTCTTGTCCAATTAGGGTTTTTATGCAATCTTGTGCATCCAATAGGTGTGTTTGTGTCATTGGAGGAACATTTAGGTCATTTTCGTCCTCCCTAGTCTTATTCTTGTCGAATTAGGGTTTTTATGCAATCTTGTGCAACCAATAGGTGTGTTTGTGTCATTGGAGGAATATTTAGGTTATTTTCGTCCTCCCTAGTCTTATTCTTGTCCAATTAGAGTTTTTATGCAATCTTGTGCATCCAATAGGTGTGTTTGTGTCATTGGAGGAACATTTAGGTCATTTTCGTCCTCCCTAGTCTTATTCTTGTCGAATTAGGGTTTTTATGCAATCTTGTGCATCCAATAGGTGTGTTTGTGTCATTGGAGGAACATTTAGGTCATTTTCGTCCTCCCTAGTCTTATTCTTGTCCAATTACGGTTTTTATGCAATCTTGTGCATCCAATAGGTGTGTTTGTGTCATTGGACGAACATTTAGGTCATTTTCGTCCTCCCTAGGCTTATTCTTGTCCAATTAGAGTTTTTAACCAATCTTTTGCATCCAATAAGTTCATTTGTGTCATTGGATGAACATTTAGGTCATTTTCGTCCTCCCTAGTCTTATTCTTGTCCAATTAGGGTTTTTATGCAATCTTGTGCATCCAATAGGTGTGTTTGTGTCATTGGAGGAACATTTAGGTCATTTTCGTCCTCCCTAGTCTTATTCTTGTCCAATTAGGGTTTTTATGCAATCTTGTGGATCCAATAGGTGTGTTTGTGTCATTGGACGAACATTTAGGTCATTTTCGTCCTCCCTAGGCTTATTCTTGTCCGATTAGGGTTTTTAACCAATCTTGTGCATTCAATAAGTTCATTTGTGTCATTGGACGAACATTTAGGTCTTTTTCGTCCTCCCTAGGCTTATTCTTGTCCAATTAGGGTTTTTAACCAACCTTGTGCATCCAATATGTGGGTTGGATGAACGTTTAGGTCATTTTCGTCCTCCCTATGCTTATTCTTGTCCAATTAGGGTTTTTAACCAATCTTGTGCATCCAATAAGTTCATTTGTGTCATTGGATGAACATTTAGGTCATTTTCGTCCTCCCTAGTCTTATTCTTGTCCAATTAGGGTTTTTATGCAATCTTGTGCATCCAATAGGTGTGTTTGTGTCATTGGACGAACATTTAGGTCATTTTCGTCCTCCCTAGACTTATTTTTGTCCAATTAGGGTTTTTAACCAATCTTGTGCATCCAATAATTTCATTTGTGTCATTGGATGAACATTTAGGTCATTTTCGTCCTCCCTAGTCTTATTCTTGTCCAATTAGGGTTTTTATGCAATCTTGTGCATCCAATAGGTGTGTTTGTGTCATTGGAGGAACATTTAGGTCATTTTCGTCCTCCCTAGTCTTATTCTTGTCCAATTAGGGTTTTTATGCAATCTTGTGCATCCAATAGGTGTGTTTGTGTCATTGGACGAACATTTAGGTCATTTTCGTCCTCCCTAGGCTTATTCTTGTCCGATTAGGGTTTTTAACCAATCTTGTGCATTCAATAAGTTCATTTGTGTCATTGGATGAACAATTAGGTCATTTTCGTCCTCCCTAGGCTTATTCTTGTCAAATTAGGGTTTAGGGTTTATGGTTTTTATGCAATCTTGTGCATCCAATAGGTGTGTTTGTGTCATTGGACGAACATTTAGGTCATTTTCGTCCTCCCTAGGCTTATTCTTGTCCAATTAGGGTTTTTAACCAATCTTGTGCATCCAATAAGTTCATTTGTGTCATTGGATGAACATTTAGGTCATTTTCGTCCTCCCTAGTCTTATTCTTGTCCAATTAGGGTTTTTAACCAACATTGTGCATCCAATAAGTTCATTTGTGTCATTGGTGGAACGTTTAGGTCATTTACGTCCTCCCTAGTCTTATTCTTGTCCAATTAGGGTTTTTATGCAATCTTGTGCATCCAATAGGTGTGTTTGTGTCATTGGAGGAACATTTAGGTCATTTTCGTCCTCCCTAGTCTTATTCTTGTCCAATTAGGGTTTTTATGCAATCTTGTGCATCCAATAGGTGTGTTTGTGTCATTGGACGAACATTTAGGTCATTTTCGTCCTCCCTAGGCTTATTCTTGTCCAATTAGGGTTTTTAACCAATCTTGTGCATCCAATAAGTTCATTTGTGTCATTGGATGAACATTTAGGTCATTTTCGTCATCCCTAGTTTTATTCTTGTCCATATAGGGTTTTAAGCAATCTTGTGCATCCAATATGTGTGTTTGTGTCATTGGATGAACATTTAGGTCATTTTCGTCCTCCCTATGCTTATTCTTGTCCAATTAGGGTTTTTAACCAATCTTGTGCATCCAATAAGTTCATTTGTTTCATTGGATGAACATTTAGGTCATTTTTGTCCTCCCTAGTCTTATTCTTGTCCAATTAGGGTTTTTATGCAATCTTGTGCATCCAATAGGTGTGTTTGTGTCATTGGAGGAACATTTAGGTCATTTTCGTCCTCCCTAGTCTTATTCTTGTCCAATTAGGGTTTTTATGCAATCTTGTGCATCCAATAGGTGTGTTTGTGTCATTGGACGAACATTTAGGCCATTTTCGTCCTCCCTAGGCTTATTCTTGTCCGATTAGGGTTTTTAACCAATCTTGTGCATCCAATAAGTTCATTTGTGTCATTGGATGAACATTTAGGTAATTTTCGTCCTCCCTAGTCTTATTCTTGTCCAATTAGGGTTTTAAGCAATCTTGTGCATCCAATATGTGGGTTTGTGTCATTGGACGAACATTTAGGTCATTTTCGTTCTCCCTATGCTTATTCTTGTCCAATTAGGGTTTTTAACCAATCTTGTGCATCCAATAAGTTCATTTGTGTCATTGGATGAACATTTAGGTCATTTTTGTCCTCCCTAGTCTTATTCTTGTCCAATTAGGGTTTTTATGCAATCTTGTGCATCCAATAGGTGTGTTTGTGTCATTGGAGGAACATTTAGGTCATTTTCGTCCTCCCTAGTCTTATTCTTGTCCAATTAGGGTTTTTATTCAATCTTGTGCATCCAATAGGTGTGTTTGTGTCATTGGACCAACATTTAGGTCATTTTCGCCCTCCCTAGGCTCATTCTTGTCCAATTTGGGTTTTTAACCAACCTTGTGCATCCAATAAGTTCATTTGTGTCATTGGAGGAACATTTAGGTCATTTTCGTCTTCCCTAGTCTTATTCTTGTCCAATTAGGGTTTTTATGCAATCTTGTGCATCCAATAGGTGTGTTTGTGTCATTGGACGAACATTTAGGTCATTTTCGTCCTCCCTAGGCTTATTCTTGTCCAATTAGGGTTTTTAACCAATCTTGTGCATCCAATAAGTTTATTTGTGTCATTGGTGGAACATTTAGGTCATTTACGTCCTCCCTAGTCTTAGTCTTGTCCAATTAGGGTTTTTATGCAATCTTGTGCATCCAATAGGTGTGTTTGTGTCATTGGAGGAACATTTAGGTCATTTTCGTCCTCCCTAGTCTTATTCTTGTCGAATTAGGGTTTTTATGCAATCTTGTGCATCCAATAGGTGTGTTTGTGTCATTGGAGGAACATTTAGGTCATTTTCGTCCTCCCTAGTCTTATTCTTGTCCAATTAGGGTTTTTATGCAATCTTGTGCATCCAATAGGTGTGTTAGTGTCATTGGACGAACATTTAGGTCATTTTCGTCCTCCCTAGGCTTATTCTTGGCCAATTAGGGTTTTTAACCAATCTTGCGCATCCAATAAGTTCATTTGTGTCATTGGATGAACATTTAGGTCATTTTGGTCCTCCCAAGTCTTATTCTTGTCCAATTAGGGTTTTTATGCAATCTTGTGCATCCAATAGGTGTGTTTGTGTCATTGGAGGAACATTTAGGTCATTTTGGTCCTCCCAAGTCTTATTCTTGTCCAATTAGGGTTTTTATGCAATCTTGTGCATCCAATAGGTGTGTTTGTGTCATTGGAGGAACATTTAGGTCATTTTCGTCCTCCCTAGTCTTATTCTTGTCCAATTAGGGTTTTTATGCAATCTTGTGCATCCAATAGGTGTGTTTGTGTCATTGGACGAACATTTAGGTCATTTTTTTCCTCCCTAGGCTTATTCTTGTCCGATTAGGGTTTTTAACCAATCTTGTGTATCCAATAAGTTCATTTGTGTCATTGGATGAACATTTAGGTCATTTTCGTCCTCCCTAGTCTTATTCTTGTCCAATTAGGGTTTTTAACCAATCTTGTGCATCCAATAAGTTCATTTGTGTCATTGGATGAACATTTAGGTCATTTACGTCGTCCCTAGTCTTATTCTTGTCGAATTAGGTTTTTATGCAATCTTGTGCACCCAATAGGTGTGTTTGTGTCATTGGAGGAACATTTAGGTCATTTTCGTCCTCCCTAGTCTTATTCTTGTCCAATTAGGGTTTTTATGCAATCTTGTGCATCCAATAGGTGTGTTTGTGTCATTGGACGAACATTTAGGTCATTTTCGTCCTCCCTAAGCTTATTCTTGTCCAATTAGGGTTTTTAACCAATCTTGTGCATCCTATAAGTTCATTTGTGTCATTGGATGAACATTTAGGTCATTTTCATCCACCCTAGTCTTATTCTTGTCGAATTAGGTTTTTATGCAATCTTGTGCATCCAATAGGTGTGTTTGTGTCATTGGATGAACATTCAGGTCATTTTCGTCCTCCCTAGTCTTATTCTTGTCCAATTAGGGTTTTTATGCAATCTTGTGCATCCAATAGGTGTGTTTGTGTCATTGGAGGAACATTTAGGTCATTTTCGTCCTCCCTAGTCATATTCTTGTCCAATTAGGGTTTTTATGCAATCTTGTGCATCCAATAGGTGTGTTTGTGTCATTGGACGAACATTTAGGTCATTTTCGTCCTCCCTAGGCTTTTTCTTGTCCAATTAGGGTTTTTAACCAATCTTGTACATCCAATAAGTTCATTTGTGTCATTGGATGAACATTTAGGTCATTTTCGTCATCCCTAGTCTTATTCTTGTCCAATTAGGGTTTTAAGCAATCTTGTGCGTCCAATATGTGTGTTTGTGTCATTGGATGAACATTTAGGTCATTTTCGTCCTCCCTATGCTTATTCTTGTTCAATTAGGGTTTTTAACCAATCTTGTGCATCCAATAAGTTCATTTGTGTCATTGGATGAACATTTAGGTCATTTACGTCCTCCCTAGGCTTATTCTTGTCCAATTAGGGTTTTAAGCAATCTTGTGCATCCAATATGTGTGTTTGTGTCATTGGATGAACATTTAGGTAATTTTCGTTCTCCCTATGCTTATTCTTGTCCAATTAGGGTTTTTATCCAATCTTGTGCATACAATAAGTTCATTTGTGTCATTGGATGAACATTAAGGTCATTTTCGTCCTCCCTAGTCTTATTCTTGTCCAATTAGGGTTTTTATGCAACATTGTGCATCCAATAGGTGTGTTTGTGTCATTGGAGGAACATTTAGGTCATTTTCGTCCTCCCTAGTCTTATTCTTGTCCAATTAGGGTTTTTATGCAATCTTGTGCATCCAATAGGTGTGTTTGTGTCATTGGAGGAACATTTAGGTCATTTTCGTCCTCCCTAGTCTTATTCTTGTCCAATTAGGGTTTTGATGCAATCTTGTCCATCCAATATGTGTGTTTGTGTCATTGGACGAACATTTAGGTCATTTTCATCCTCCCTAGACTTATTCTCGTCCAATTAGGGTTTTTAACCAATCTTGTGCATCCAATAAGTTCATTTGTCTCATTGGATGAACATTTAGGTCATTTTCGTCCTCCCTAG
>JBBPBR010002572.1:0-10590 GCA_037974775.1 Cicer pinnatifidum | reverse complement strand
GGAGGACGAAAATGACCTAATTGATCATCAAATGACACAAACACACCTATTGGATGCACAAGATTGGTTAAAAACCCTAGTTGGACAAGAATATGCCTAGGGAGGACGAAAATGACCTAATTGATCATCCAATGACACAAATGAACTTATTGTATGCACATTATTGGTTAAAAACCCTAATTGGACAAGAATAAGCATAGGGAGGACGAAAATGACCTAATTGATCATCCAATGACACAAAACACACCTATTGGATGCACAAGATTGGTTAAAAACCCTAATTGGACAAGAATATGCCTAGGGAGGACGAAAATGTCCTAAATTTTAATCCAATGACACAAATGAACTTATTGGATGCACAAGATTTGTTGAAAACCCTATTTAGACAAGAATAAGCCTAGGGAGTACGAAAATGACCTAATTGATCATCCAATGACACAAACACACCTATTGGATGCACAAGATTGGTTAAAAACCCTAATTGGACAAGAATATGCCTAGGGAGGACGAAAATGACCTAATTGATCATCCAATGAGACAAACACACCTATTGCATGCACAAGATTGGTTAAAAACCCTACTTGGACAACAATAAGCCTAGGGAGGACGAAAATGACCTAATTGATCATCCGATGACACAAACACACCTATTGGATGCACAAGATTGGTTAAAAACCCTAATTGGACAAGAATATGCCTAGGGAGGACGAAAATGACCTAAATTGATCATCCAATGACACAATCACACCTATTGAATGCACAAGATTGGTTAAAAACCCTAATTGGACAAGAATATGCCTAGGGAGGACGAAAATGACCTAAATGTTAATCCAATGACCCAAATGAACTTATTGGATGCACAAGATTGGTTAAAAACCCTAATTGGACAAGAATAAGCCTAGGGAGGACGAAAATGACCTAATTGTTCATCCAATGACACAAACACACCTATTGGATGCACAAGATTGGTTAAAAACCATAATTAGACAAGAATATGCCTAGGGAGGAAGAAAATGACCTAAATATTAATTCAATGACACAAACTAAGTTATTGGATGCACAAGATTGGTTAAAAACTCTAATTGGACAAGAATAAGCCTAGGGTGGACGAAAATGACCTAATTGATCATCCAATGACACAAACACACCTATTGGATACACAAGATTGGTTAAAAACCCTAATTGGACAAGAATAAGCCTAGGGAGGACGAAAATGACCTAATTGATCATCCAATGACACAAACACACCTATTGGATGCACAAGATTGGTTAAAAACCATAATTAGACAAGAATATGCCTAGGGAGGAAGAAAATGACCTAAATATTAATTCAATGACACAAACTAAGTTATTGGATGCACAAGATTGGTTAAAAACTCTAATTGGACAAGAATAAGCCCAGGGTGGACAAAAATGACCTAATTGATCATCCAATGACACAAACACACCTATTGGATACACAAGATTGGTTAAAAACCCTAATTGGACAAGAATAAGCCTAGGGAGGACGAAAATGACCTAATTGATCATCCATTGCCACAAACACACCTATTGGATGCACAAGATTGGTTAAAAACCCTAATTGGACAAGAATATGCCTAGGGAGGATGAAAATGACATAATTGATCATCCAATGACACAAAAACACCTATTGGATGCACAAGATTGGTTAAAAACCCTAATTGGACAAGAATATGCCTAGGGAGGATGAAAATGACCTAATTGATCATCCAATGACACAAACACACCTATTGGATGCACAAGATTGGTTAAAAACCCTAATTGGACAAGAATAAGCCTATGGAGGACGAAAATGACCTAATTGATCATCCAATGACACAAACACACCTATTGGATGCACAAGATTGGTTAAAAACCCTAATTGGCCAAGAATAAGCCTATGGAGGACGAAAATGACCTAATTGATCATCCAGTGAGACAAACACACCTATTGGATGCACAAGATTGGTTAAAAACCTTAATTGGTCAAGAATATGCCTAGGGAGGACGAAAATGACCTAAATATTAATTCAATGACACAAATGAACTTATTGGATGCACAAGATTGGTTAAAAACCCTAATTGGACAAGAATAAGCATAGGGAGGACGAAAATGACCTAATTGATCATCCAATGACACAAACACACCTATTGGATGCACAAGATTGGTTAAAAACCCTAATTGGACAAGAATATGCCTAGGGAGGACGAAAATGACCTAATTGATCATCCAATGACACAAACACACCTATTGGATGCACAAGATTGGTTAAAAACCCTAGTTGGACAAGAATATGCCTAGGGAGGACGAAAATGACCTAATTGATCATCCAATGACACAAACACACCTAATGGATGCACAAGATTGGTTAAAAACCCTAATTGGACAATAATATGCCTAGGGAAGACGAAAGTGACCTAAATGTTAATCCAATAACACAAATGAACTTATTGGATGCACAAGATTGGTTAAAAACCCTAATTGGACAAGAATAAGCCTAGGGAGGACGAAAATGACCTAATTGATCATCCAATGACACAAACACACCTATTGGATGCACAAAATTGGTTAAAAACCATAGTTGGACAAGAATATGCCTAGGGAGGACGAAAATGACCTAAATGTTAATCCAATGACACAAATGAACTTATTGGATGCACAAGATTGGTTAAAAACCCTAATTGGACAAGAATAAGCCTAGGGAGGACGAAAATGACCTAATTGATCATCCAATGACACAAACACACCTATTGGATGCACAAGATTGGTTAAAAACCCTAGTTGGACAAGAATATGCCTAGGGAGGACGAAAATGACCTAATTGATCATCCAATGACACAAATGAACTTATTGGATGAACAAGAGTGGCTAAAAACCCTAATTGGACAAGAATATGCCTAGGGAGGACGAAAATGACCTAAATATGAATTCAATGACACAAACAAAGTTATTGGATGCACAAGATTGGTTAAAAACCCTAATTGGACAAGAATATGCCTAGGGAGGACGAAAATGACCTAAATATTATTTCAATGACACAAACAAAGTTAATGGATGCACAAGATTGGTTAAAAACCCTAATTGGACAAGAATAAGCCTAGGGAGGACGAAAATGACCTAATTGATCATCGAATGACACAAACACACCTATTGGATGCACAAGATTGGTTAAAAACCCTAATTGGACAAGAATATGCCTAGGGAGGACGAAAATGTCCTAATTGATCATTCAATGATACAAATGAACTTATTGGATGCACAAGATTGGTTAAAAACCCTAATTGGACAAGAATAAGCCTAGGGAGGACGAAAATGACCTAATTGATCATCCAATGACACAAACACACCTATTGGATGCACAAGATTGGTTAAAAACCCTAGTTGGACAAGAATATGCCTAGGGAGGACGAACATGACCTAATTGATCATCCAATGACACAAATGAACTTATTGGATGCACAAGATTGGTTAAAAACCCTAATTGGACAAGAATAAGCCTAGGGAGGACGAAAATGACCTAATTGATCATACAATGACACAAACACACCTATTGGATGCACAAGATTGGTTAAAAATCCTAATTGGACAAGAATATGCCTAGGGAGGAGGAAAATGACCTAAATATTAATTCAATGACATAAACAAAGTTATTGGATGCACAAGATTGGTTAAAAACCCTAATTGGACAAGAATAAGCCTTGGGAGGACAAAAATGACCTAATTGATCATCCAAAGACACAAACACACCTATTGGATGCACAAGACTGGTTAAAAACCCTAATTGGACAAGAATATGCATAGGAAGGACGAAAATGACCTAATTGATCATCCAATGACACAAACACACTTATTGGAAGCACAAGATTGGTTAAAAACCCTAATTGGACAAGAATAAGCCTAGGGAGGACGAAAATGACCTAATTGATCAACCAATGACACAAACACACCTTTTGGATGCACTAGTTTGGTTAAAAACCCTAATTGGACAAGAATAAGCCTAGGGAGGACGAAAATGACCTAATTGATCATCCAATGACACAAACACACCTATTGGATGCACTAGTTTGGTTAAAAACCCTAATTGGACAACAATAAGCCTAGGGAGGACGAAAATGACCTAATTGATCATCCAATGACACAAACACACCTATTGGATGCACAAGATTGGTTAAAAACTCTAATTGGACAAGAATAAGCCGAAGGAGGACGAAAATGACCTAATTGATCATCAAATGACACAAACACACCTATTGGATGCACAAGATTGGTTAAAAACCCTAGTTGGACAAGAATATGCCTAGGGAGGACGAAAATGACCTAATTGATGATCCAATGACACAAATGAACTTATTGGATGCACAAGATTGGTTAAAAACCCTAATTGGACAAGAATAAGCATAGGGAGGACGAAAATGACCTAATTGATCATCCAATGACACAAACACACCTATTGGATGCACAAGATTGGTTAAAAACCCTAATTGGACAAGAATATGCCTAGTTAGCACGAAAATGACCTAAATGTTAATCCAATGACAATAACGAACATACTGGATGCACAAGATTGGTTAAAAACCCTAATTGGACAAGAATAAGCCTAGGGAGGACAAAAATGACCTAAATGTTAATCCAATGAAACAACTCAACTTATTGGATGCACAAGATTGGTTAAAAACCCTAATTGGACAAGAATATGCCTAGGGAGGAGGAAAATGACCTAAATATTAATTCAATGACACAAACAAAGTTATTGGATGCACAAGATTGGTTAAAAACCCTAATTGGACAAGAATAAGCCTAGGGCGGACGAAAATGACCTAATTGATCATCCAATGACACAAACACACCTATTGGATGCACAAGATTGGTTAAAAACCCTAGTTGGACAAGAATATGCCTAGGGAGGACGAAAATGACCTAATTGATCATCCAATGACACAAATGAACTTATTGGATGCACAAGATTGGTTAAAAACCCTAATTGGACAAGAATAAGCCTAAGGAGGACGAAAATGACCTAATTGATCATCCAATGACACAAACACACCTATTGGAAGCACAAGATTGGTTAAAAACCCTAATTGGACAAGAATATGCCAAGGGAGGACAAAATGACCTAAATGTTAATCCAATGACACAACTCAACTTTTTGGATGCAAAAGATTTGTTAAAAACCCTAATTGGACAAGAATAAGCCTAGGGAGGACGAAAATAACCTAATTGATCATCCAATGACACAAACACACCTATTGGATGCACAAGATTGGTTAAAAACCCTAATTGGACAAGAATATGCCTAGGGAGGACGAAAATGACCTAAATATTGATTCAATGACACAAACAAAGTTATTGGATGCACAAGACTGGTTAAAAACCCTAATTGGACAAGAATAAGCCTAGGGAGGACGAAAATGACCTAATTGATCATCCAATGACACAAACACACCTATTGGATGCACAAGATTGGTTAAAAACCCTAATTGGACAAGAATAAGCAAGGGTGGACGAAAATGACCTAAATGTTAATCCAATAACACAAATGAACTTATTGGATGCACAAGATTGGTTAAAAACCCTAATTGGACAAGAATATGCCTAGGGAGGACGAAAATGACCTAAATGTTAATCCAATGACACAAATGAACTTATTGGATGCACAAGATTGGTTAAAAACCCTAATTGGACAAGAATAAGCCTAGGGAGGACGAAAATGACCTAATTGATCATCCAATGACACAAACAGACCTATTGGATGCACAACATTGGTTAAAAACCCAAATTGCACAAGAATATGCCTAGGGCGGAGGAAAATGACCTAAATATTAATTCAATGACGCAAACAAAGTTATTGGATGCACAAGATTGGTTAAAAACCCTAATTGGACAAGAATAAGCCTAGGGAGGACGAAAATGACCTAATTGATCATCCAATGACACAAACACACCTATTGGATGCACAAGATTGGTTAAAAACCCTATTTGGACAAGAATAAGCCTAGGGAGGACGAAAATGACCAAATTGATCATCCAATGACACAAACACACCTATTGGATGCACAAGATTGGTTAAAAACCCTAGTTAGACAAGAATATGCCTAGGGAGGACGAAAATGACCTAATTGATCATCCAATGACACAAATGAACTTATTGGATGCACAAGATTGGTTAAAAACCCTAATTGGACAAGAATAAGCCTAGGGAGGACGAAAATAACCTAACTGATAATCCAATGACACAAACACACCTATTGGATGCACAAGATTGGTCTAAAACTCTAATTGGACAAGAATATGCCTAGGGAGGACGAAAATGACCTAAATGTTAATCCAATGACACAAATGAACTTATTGGATGCACAAGATTGGTTAAAAACCCTAATTGGACAAGAATAAGCCTAGGGAGGACGAAAATGACCTAATTGATCATCCAATGACACAAACACCCCTATTGGATGCACAAGATTGGTTAAAAACCCTAATTGGACAAGAATAAGCATAGGGAGGACGAAAATGACCTAATTGATCATCCAATGACACAAACACACCTATTGGATGCACAAGATTGGTTAAAAACCCTAATCGGACAAGAATAATCCTAGGGAGGAAGAAAATGACCTAATTGATCATCCAATGACACAAACACACCTATTGGATGCACAAGATTGGTTAAAAACTCTAATTGGACAAGAATAAGCCGAAGGAGGACGAAAATGACCTAATTGATCATCAAATGACACAAACACACCTATTGGATGCACAAGATTGGTTAAAAACCCTAGTTGGACAAGAATATGCCTAGTGAGGACGAAAATGACCTAATTGATCATCCAATGACACAAATGAACTTATTGGATGCAAAAGATTGGTTAAAAACCCTAATTAGACAAGAATAAGCCTAGGGAGGACGAAAATGACCTAATTGATCATCCAATGACACAAACACACCTATTGGATGCACAAGATTGGTTAAAAACCCTAATTGGACAAGAATATGCCTAGGGAGGACGAAAATGACCTAAATGTTAATCCAATGACACAACCGAACTTATTGGATGCACAAGATTGGTTAAAAACCCTAATTGGACAAGAATAAGCCTAGGGAGGACGAAAATGACCTAATTGATCATCCAATGACACAAACACACCTATTGGATGCACAAGATTGGTTAAAAACCTAATTGGACAAGAATAAGCCTTGGGAGGACGAAAATGACCTAATTGATCATCCAATGACACAAACACACCTATTGGATGCACAAGATTGGTTAAAAACCCTAATTGGACAAGAATAAGCCTAGGGAGGACGAAAATGACCTAATTGATCATCCAATGACACAAACACACCTATTGGATGCACAAGATTGGTTAAAAACTCTAATTGGACAAGAATAAGCCTTGGGAGGACGAAAATGACCTAATTGATCATCCAATGACACAAACACACCTATTGGATGCACAAGATTGGTTAAAAACCCTAATTGGACAAGAATAAGCCTAGGGAGGACGAAAATGACCTAATTGATCATCCAATGACACAAACACACCTATTGGATGCACAAGATTGGTTAAAAACCCTAGTTGGACAAGAATATGCCTAGGGAGGACGAAAATGACCTAATTGATCATCCAATGACACAAATGAACTTATTGGATGCACAAGATTAGTTAAAAACCCTAATTGGACAAGAATAAGCCTAGGGAGGACGAAAATGACCTAATTGATCATCCAATGAAACAAACACACCTATTGGATGCACAAAATTGGTTAAAAACCCTAATTGGACAAGAATAAGCCTAGGGAGGACGAAAATGACCTAATTGATCATCCAATGACACAAACACACCTATTAGATGCACAAGATTGGTTAAAAACCTTAATTGGACAAGAATAAGCATAGAAAGGACGAAAATGACCTAATTGATCATCCAATGACACAAACACACCTATTGGATGCACAAGATTGGTTAAAAACCCTAATTGGACAGAATATGCCTAGGGAGGACGAAAATGACCTAATTGATCATCCAATGACACAAATGAACTTATTGGATGCACAAGATTGGTTAAAAACCCTAATTGGACAAGAATAAGCCTAGGGAGGACGAAAATGACCTAAATGATCATCCAATGACACAAACACACCTATTGGAAGCACAAGATTGGTTAAAAATCCTAATTGGACAAGAATATGCCTAAGGAGGAGGAAAATGACCTAAATATTAATTCAATGACATAAACAAAGTTATTGGATGCACAAGATTGGTTAAAAACCCTAAATGGACAAGAATAAGCCTTGGGAGGACAAAAATGACCTAATTGATCATCCAAAGACACAAACACACCTATTGGATGAACAAGACTGGTTAAAAACCCTAATTGGACAAGAATATGCCTAGGAAGGACGAAAATGACCTAATTGATCATCCTATGACACAAACACACTTATTGGAAGCACAAGATTGGTTAAAAACCCTAATTGGACAAGAATAAGCCTAGGGGGGACGAAAATGACCTAATTGATCATCCAATGACACAAACACACCTATTGGATGCACAAGTTTGGTTAAAAAACCTAATTGGACAAGAATAAGCCTAGGGAGGACGAAAATGACCTAATTGATCATCCAATGACACAAACACACCTATTGGATGCACTAGTTTGGTTAAAAACCCTAATTGGACAAGAATAAGCCTAGGGAGGACGAAAATGACCTAATTGATCATCCAATGACACAAACACACCTATTGGATGCACAAGATTGGTTAAAAACCCTAATTGGACAAGAATATGCCTAGGGAGGACGAAAATGACCTAAATATTAATTCAATGACACAAACAAACTTATTTGAGGCACAAGATTGGTTAAAAACCCTAATTGGCCAAGAATAAGCCTAGGGAGGACGAAAATGACCTAATTGATCATCCAATGACACAAACACACCTATTGGATGCACAAGATTGGTTAAAAACCCTAATTGGACAAGAATAAGCCTAGGGAGGACGAAAATGACCTAATTGATCATCCAATGACACAAACACACCTATTGGATGGAAAAGATTGGTTAAAAACCCTAATTGGACAAGAATAAGCCTAGGGAGGACGCAAATAACCTAATTGATCATACAATGACACAAACACACCTATTGGAAGCACAAGATTGGTTAAAAACCCTAATTGGACAAGAATATGCCTAGGGAGGACGAAAATGACCTAAATGTTAATCCAATGACACAAATGAACTTATTGGATGCACAAGATTGGTTAAAACCCTAATTGGACAAGAATAAGCCTAGGGAGGACGAAAATGACCTAATTGATCATCCAATGACACAAACACACCTATCGGATGCACAAGATTCGTTCAAAACCCTAATTGGACCAGAAAAAGCCTAGGGAGGAGGAAAATGACCTAAATATTAATTCATTGACATAAACAAACTTATTGGATGCACAAGATTGGTTAAAAACCCTAGTTGGACAAGAATATACCTAGGAAGGACGAAAATGACCTAATTGATCATCCAATGACACAAACCCACCTATTGGATGCACAAGATTGGTTAAATACCCTAATTGGACAAGAATAAGCCTTGGGAGGACGAAAATGACCTAATTGATCATCCAATGACACAAACACACCTATTGGATGCACAAGATTGGTTAAAAACCCTAATTGGACAAGAATAAGCCTAGGGAGGACGAAAATGACCTAATTGATCATCCAAAGACACAAACACATCTATTGGTTGCAAGAGATTGGTTAAAAACCCTTGTTGGACAAGAATATACCTAGGGAGGACGAAAATGACCTAATTGATCATCCAATGACACAAATGAACTTATTGGATGCACAAGATTGGTTAAAAACCCTAATTGGACAAGAATATGCCTAGGGAGGACGAAAATGACCTAAATGATCATCCAATGACACAAACACACCTATTGGATGCACAAGATTGGTTAAAAATCCTAATTGGGCAAGAATATGCCTAGGGAGGAGGAAAATGACCTAAATATTAATTCAATGACATAAACAAAGTTATTGGATGCACAAGATTGGTTTAAAACCCTAATTGGACAAGAATAAGCCTTGGGAGGACAAAAATGACCTAATTGATCATCCAAAGACACAAACACACCTATTGGATGCACAAGACTGGTTAAAAACCCTAATTGGACAAGAATAAGCCTAGGGAGGACGAAAATTACCTAATTGATCATCCAATGACACAAACACACCTATTGGATGCACAAGATTGGTTAAAAACTCTAATTGGACAAGAATAAGCCGAAGGAGGACGAAAATGACCTAATTGATCATCAAATGACACAAACACACCTATTGGATGCACAAGATTGGTTAAAAACCCTAGTTGGACAAGAATATGCCTGGTGAGGACGAAAATGACCTAATTGATCATCCAATGACACAAATGAACTTATTGGATGCAAAAGATTGGTTAAAAACCCTAATTAGACAAGAATAAGCATAGGGAGGACGAAAATGACCTAATTGATCATCCAATGACACAAACACACCTATTGGATGCACAAGATTGGTTAAAAACCCTAATTGGACAAGAATA
>JBBPBR010002571.1:0-10592 GCA_037974775.1 Cicer pinnatifidum | reverse complement strand
GGGAGGACGAAAATGACCTAAATGTTAATCCAATGACACAAACACACCTATTGGATGCATAAGATTGGTTAAAAACCCTAATTGGACAAGAATAAGCCTAGGGAGGAAGAAAATGACCTAAATGTTTATCCAATGACACAAACACACATATTTGATGCACAAGATTGGTTAAAAACCCTAATTGGACAAGAATAAGCCTAGGGAGGACGAAAATGACCTAAATGTTCATCCTATGACACAAACGCACCTATTGGATGCACAAGATTGGTTAAAAACCCTAATTGGACAAGAATAAGCCTAGGGAGGACGAAAATGACCTAAATGTTTATCCAATGACACAAATACACCAATTGGATGCACAAGATTGGTTAAAAACCCTAATTGGACAAGAATATGCCTAGGGAGGACGAAAATGACCTAAATGTTCATCCAATGACACAAATACACCTATTGGATGCACAAGATTGGTTAAAAACCCTAATTGGACAAGAATAAGCCTAGGGAGGAAAAAAATGACCTAAATGATAATCCAACGACATAAACACACCTATTGGATGCACAAGATTGGTTAAAAACCCTAATTGGAAAGGAATAAGCCTAGGGAGGACGAAAATGACCTAAATGTTCATCCAATGACACAAACGCACCTATTGGATGCACAAGATTGGTTAAAAACCCTAATTGGACAAGAATAAGCCTAGGGAGGACGAAAATGACCTAAATGTTCATCCAATGACACAATTGAACTTATTGGATGCACAAGATTGGTTAAAAACCCTAATGGGACAAGAATAAGCCTAGGGAGGACGAAAATGACCTAAATGTTCATCCAATGTCACAAACACACCTATTGGATGCACAAGATTGGTTAGAAACCCTAATTGTACAAGAATAAGCCTAGGGAGGACGAAAATGACCTAAATGTTCATCCAATGACACAAACACACCTATTGGATGCACACGATTGATTAGAAACCCTAATTTGACAAGAATAAGCCTAAGGAGGACGAAAATGACCTAACTATTCATCCAATGACACAAATGAACTTATTGGATGCACAAGATTGCTTAAAACCCTAATTGGACAAGAATAAGACTAGGGAGGACGAAAATAACCTAAATGTTCATCCAATGACACAAACACACCTATTGGATACACAAGATTGGTTAGAAACCCAAATTGGACAAGAATAAGCCTAGGGAGGACGAAAATGACCTAAATGTTCATCCAATGACACAAACACACCTATTGGATGCACACGATTGGTTAGAAACCCTAATTTGACAAGAATAAGCCTAGGAAGGAAAAAAATGACCTAACTATTCATCCAATGACACAAGTGAACTTATTGGATGCACCAGAATGGTTAAAAACCCTAATTGGACAAGAATATGCCTAGGGAGGACGAAAATAACTTAAATGTTCATCCAATGACACAAACACACCTATTGGATGCACAAGATTGGTTAAAAACCCTAATTGGACAAGAATAAGCATACGGAGGACGAAAATGACCAAAATGTTCATCCAATGACACAAACACACCTATTGGATGCACAAGATTGGTTAGAAACCCTAATTGGACAAGAATAAGCCTAGGGAGGACGAAAATGACCTAAATGTTCATCCAATGACACAAACACACCTATTGGATGCACAAGATTGGTTAAAAACCCTAATTGGACAAGAATAATCCTAGGGAGGACGAAAATGACCTAAATGTTCATCCAATGACACAAATATACCTATTGGATGCACAAGATTGGTTAGAAACCCTAATTGGACAAGAATAAGCCTAGGGAGGACGAAAATGACCTAAATGTTAATCCAATGACACAAATGAACTTATTGGATGCACAAGATTGGTTAAAAACCCTAATTGGACAAGAATAAGTCTAGGGAGGACGAATATGACCTAAATGTTCATCCAATGACACAAACACACCTATTGGATGCACTAGATTGGTTAGAAACCCTAATTGGACAAGAATAAGCCTAGGGAGGACGAAAATGACCTAAATGTTCATCCAATGACACAAATGAACTTATTGGATGCACAAGATTGGTTAAAAACCCTAATTGGACAAGAATAAGCCTAGGGAGGACGAAAATGACCTAAATGTTCATCCAATGACACAAATGAACTTATTGGATGCACAAGATTGGTTAAAAACCCTAATTGGACAAGAATAAGCATAGGGAGGACGAAAATGACCTAAATGTTCATCCAATGACACAAACCCACATATTGGATGCACAAGATTGGTTAAAACCCTAATTGGACAAGAATAAGACTATGGAGGACGAAAAAGACCTAAATGTTCCTCCAATGACACAAACACACCTATTGGATGCACAAGATTGCATAAAAACCCTAATTGGACAAGAATAAGACTAGGGAGGACGAAAATGACCTAAATGTTCATCCAATGACACAAATGAACTTATTGGATGCACAAGATTGGTTAAAAACCCTAATTGGACAAGAATAAGCCTAGGGAGGACGAAAATGACCTAAATGTTCGTCCAATGACACAAACACACCTATTGGATGCACAAGATTGCATAAAAACCCTAATTGGACAAGAATAAGACTAGGGGGACGAAAATGACCTAAATGTTCAACCAAGGACACAAATGAACTTATTGGATGCACAAGATTGGTTAAAAACCCTAATTGGACAAGAATAAGCATAGGGAGGACAAAAATGACCTAAACGTTCATCCAATGACACAAACCCACATATTGGATGCAAAAGATTGCTTAAAACCCTAATTGGACAAGAATAAGACTAGGGAGGACGAAAATGACCTAAATGTTCATCCAATGACACAAATGAACTTATTGAATGCACAAGATTGGTTAAAAACCCTAATCGGACAAGAATAAGCCTAGGGAGGACAAAAATGACCTAAATGTTCTTCGAATGACACAAACACACCTATTGGATGCACAAGATTGCATAAAAACCCTAATTGGACAAGAATAAGACTAGGGAGGACGAAAATGACCTAAATGTTCCTCCAATGACACAAACACACCTATTGGATGCACAAGATTGCATAAAAACCCTAATTGGACAAGAATAAGACTAGGGAGGACGAAAATGACCTAAATGTTCATCCAATGACACAAATGAACTTATTGAATGCACAAGATTGGTCAAAAACCCTAATCGGACAAGAATAAGCCTAGGGAGGATAAAAATGACCTAAATGTTCTTCCAATGACACAAACACACCTATTGGATGCACAAGATTGCATAAACACCCTAATTGAACAAGAATAAGACTAGGGAGGACGAAAATGACCTAAATGTTCCTCCAATGACACAAACACACCTATTGGATGCACAAGATTGCATAAAAACCCTAATTGGACAAGAATAAGACTAGGGAGGACGAAAATGACCTAAATGTTCATCCAATGACACAAATGAACTTATTGAATGCACAAGATTGGTTAAAAATCCTAAACGGACAAGAATAAGCCTAGGGAGGACGAAAATGACCTAAATGTTCGTCCAATGACACAAACACACCTATTGGATGCACAAGATTGCATAAAAACCCTAATTGGACAAGAATAAGACTAGGGAGGACGAAAATGACCTAAATGTTCCTCCAATGACACAAACACACCTATTGGATGCACAAGATTGCATAAAAACCCTAATTGGACAAGAATAAGACTAGGGAGGACGAAAATGACCTAAATGTTCATCCAATGACACAAATGAACTTATTGGAAGCACAAGATTGGTTAAAAACCCTAATTGGACAAAAATAAGCCTAGGGAGGACGAAAATGACCTAAATAATCATCCAATGACACAAATGAACTTATTGGATGCACAAGATTGGTTAAAAACCCTAATTGGACAAGAATAAGCCTAGGGAGGACGAAAATGACATAAATGTTCGTCCAATGACACAAACACACCTATTGGATGCACAAGATTGCATAAAAACCCTAATTGGACAAGAATAAGCCTAGGGAGGACGAAAATGACCTAAATGTTCGTCCAATGACACAAACACACCTATTGGATGCACAAGATTGCATAAAAACCCTAATTGGACAAGAAAAAGCCTAGGGAGGACGAAAATGACCTAAATGTTCATCCAATGACACAAATGAACTTATTGGATGCACAAGATTGGTTTAAAACCCTAATTGGACAAGAATAAGCCTAGGGAGGACGAAAATGACCTAAATGTTCATCCAATGACACAAATGAACTTATTGGATGCACAAGATTGGTTAAAAACCCTAATTGGACAAGAATAAGCCTAGGGAGGACGAAAATGACCTAAATGTTCGTCCAATGACACAAACACACCTAATGGATGTACAAGATTGCATAAAAACCCGAATTGGACAAGAATAAGACTAGGGAGGACGAAAAATGACCTAAATGTTCCTCCAATGACACAAATGAACTTATTGGATGCACAAGGTTGGTTAAAAACCCTAACTGGACAAGAATAAGCCTAGGGAGGACGAAAATGACCTAAATGTTCATCCAATGACACAAATGAACTTATTGGATGCACAAGATTGGTTAAAAACCCTAATTGGACAAGAATAAGCCTAGGGAGGACGAAAATGACCTAAATGTTCATCCAATGGTACAAACACACCTATTGGATGCACAAGATTGGTTAAAAACCCTAATTGGACAAGAATAAGCCTAGGGAGGACGAAAATAACCTAAATGTTCATCCAATGACACAAATAAACCTATTGGATGCACAAGATTGGTTTAAAACCCTAATTGGACAAGAATAAGCCTTGGGAGGACGAAAATGACCTAATTGTTCATCCAATGACACAAATGAACTTATTGGATGCACAAGATTGGTTAAAAACCCTAATTGGACAAGAATAAGCCTAGGGAGGACGAAAATGACCTAAATGTTTATCCAATGACACAAATGAACTTATTGGATGCACAAGATTGGTTAAAAACCCTAATTGGACAAGAATAAGCCTAGGGAGGACGAAAATGACCTAAATGTACATCCAATGACATAAACACACCTATTGGATGCACAAGATTGGTTAAAAACCTTAATTGGACAAGAATAAGCCTAGGGAGGACGAAAATGACCTAAATGTTAATCCAATGACACAAACACACCTATTGGATGCACAAGATTGGTTAAAAACCCTAATTGGACAAGAATAAGCCTAGGGAGGATGAAAATGGCCTAAATGTTAATCCAATGACACAAACACACCTATTGGATGCACAAGATTGGTTAAAAACCCTAATTGGACAAGAATAAGCCTATGGAGGACGAAAATGACCTAAATGTTAACCAATGACATAAACACACCTATTGGATGCACAAGATTGGTTAAAAACCCTAATTGGAAAAGAATAAGCCTAGGGAGGACAAAAATGACCTAAATGTTCATCCAATGACACAAACACACATATTGGATACACAACATTGGTTGAAAACCCTAATTGGACAAGAATAAGCCTAGCGAGGACGAAAATGACGTATATATTCCTCCAATGACACAAATGAACTTATTGGATGCACAAGATTGGTTAAAAACCCTAATTGGACAAGAATAAGCCTTGGGAGGACGAAAGTGACCTAAATGTTAATCCAATGACACTAACACACCTATTGGATGCACAAGATTGGTTAAAAACCCTAATTGGACAAGAATAAGCCTAGGGAGGACGAAAATGACCTAAATGTTAATCCAATGAAAAAAACACACCTATTGGATGCACAAGACTGGTTAAAAACCCTAATTGGACAAGAATAAGCCTTGGGAGGACGAAAATGACCTAAATGTTAATCCAATGACACAAACACACCTATTGGATGCATAAGATTGGTTAAAAACCCTAATTGGACAAGAATAAGCCTAGGGAGGAAGAAAATGACCTAAATGTTTATCCAATGACACAAACACACATATTTGATGCACAAGATTGGTTAAAAACCCTAATTGGACAAGAATAAGCCTAGGGAGGACGAAAATGACCTAAATGTTCATCCTATGACACAAACACACCTATTGGATGCACAAGATTGGTTAAAAACCCTAATTGGACAAGAATAAGCCTAGGGAGGACGAAAATGACCTAAATGTTTATCCAATGACATAAACACACCAATTGGATGCACAAGATTGGTTAAAAACCCTAATTGGACAAGAATAAGCCTAGGGAGGACGAAAATGACCTAAATGTTCATCCAATGACACAAATACACCTATTGGATGCACAAGATTGGTTAAAAACCCTAATTGGACAAGAATAAGCCTAGGGAGGACAAAAATGACCTAAATGATAATCCAACGACATAAACACACCTATTGGATGCACAAGATTGGTTAAAAACCCTAATTGGAAATGAATAAGCCTAGGGAGGACGAAAATGACCTAAATGTTCATCCAATGACACAAACGCACCTATTGGATGCACAAGATTGGTTAAAAACCCTAATTGGACAAGAATAAGCCTAGGGAGGACGAAAATGACCTAAATGTTTATCCAATGACAGAAATGAACTTATTGGATGCACAAGATTTGTTAAAAACCCTAATTGGACAAGAATAAGCCTAGGGAGTACGAAAATGACCTAAATGTTAATCCAATGACACAAACACACCTATTGGATGCACAAGATTGGTTAAAAACCCTAATTGGACAAGAATAAGCCTAGGGAGGACGAAAATGACCTAAATGTTAATCCAATGAAAAAAACACACCTATTGGATGCACAAGATTGGTTAAAAACCCTAATTGGACAAGAATAAGCCTAGGGAGGACGAAAATGACCTAAATGATAATCCAATGACACAAACACACCTATTGGATGCACAACATTTGTTAAAAACCCTAATTGGACAAGAATAAGCCTAGGGAGGACGAAAATGACCTAAATGTACATCCAATGACACAAATACACCTATTGGATGCACAAGATTGGTTAAAAACCTTAATTAGACAAGAATAAGCCTAGGGAGGACAAAAATGACCTAAATGTTAATCCAATGACACAAATGAACTTATTGGATGCACAAGATTCGTTAAAAACCCTAATTGGACAAGAATAAGCCTATGGAGGACGAAAATGACCTAAATGTTAATCCAATGACATAAACACACCTATTGGATGCACAAGATTGGTTAAAAACCCTAATTGGACAAGAATATGCCTAGGGAGGACGAAAATGACCTATATGTTCCTCCAATGACACAAATGAACTTATTGGAAGCACAAGATTTGTTAAAAACCCTAACTGGACAAGAATAAGCCTAGGAGGACGAAAATGACATAAATGTTAATCCAATGACACCAACACACCTATAGGATGCACAAAATTGGTTAAAACCCTAATTGGAGAAGAATAAGCCTAGGGAGGAAGAAAATGACCTAAATGTTAATCCAATGACACAAACACACCTATTGGATGCACAAGATTGGTTAAAAACCCTAATTGGACAAGAATAAGCCTAGGGAGGACGAAAATGACCTAAATGATAATCCAATGACACAAACACACCTATTGGATGCACAACATTTGTTAAAAACCCTAATTGGACAAGAATAAGCCTAGGGAGGACGAAAATGACCTAAATGTTCATCCAATGACACAAATACACCTATTGGATGCACAAGATTGGTTAAAAACCTTAATTAGACAAGAATAAGCCTAGGGAGGACGAAAATGACCTAAATGTTAATCCAATGACACAAATGAACTTATTGGATGCACAAGATTCGTTAAAAACCCTAATTGGACAAGAATAAGCCTATGGAGGACGAAAATGACCTAAATGTTAATCCAATGACATAAACACACCTATTGGATGCACAAGATTGGTTAAAAACCCTAATTGGACAAGAATATGCCTAGGGAGGACGAAAATGACCTATATGTTCCTCCAATGACACAAATGAACTTATTGGAAGCACAAGATTTGTTAAAAACCCTAACTGGACAAGAATAAGCCTAGGAGGACGAAAATGACATAAATGTTAATCCAATGACACAAACACACCTATAGGATGCACAAAATTGGTTAAAACCCTAATTGAAGAAGAATAAGCCTAGGGAGGAAGAAAATGACCTAAATGTTAATCCAATGACACAAACACACCTATTGGATGCACAAGATTGGTTAAAAACCCTAATTGGACAAGAATAAGCCTAGGGAGGACGAAAATGACCTAAATGATAATCCAATGACACAAACACACCTATTGGATGCACAACATTTGTTAAAAACCCTAATTGGACAAGAATAAGCCTAGGGAGGACGAAAATGACCTAAATGTACATCCAATGACACAAATACACCTATTGGATGCACAAGATTGGTTAAAAACCTTAATTAGACAAGAATAAGCCTAGGGAGGACGAAAATGACCTAAATGTTAATCCAATGACACAAATGAACTTATTGGATGCACAAGATTCGTTAAAAACCCTAATTCGACAAGAATAAGCCTATGGAGGACGAAAATGACCTAAATGTTAATCCAATGACATAAACACACCTATTGGATGCACAAGATTGGTTAAAAACCCTAATTGGACAAGAATATGCCTAGGGAGGACGAAAATGACCTATATGTTCCTCCAATGACACAAATGAACTTATTGGAAGCACAAGATTTGTTAAAAACCCTAACTGGACAAGAATAAGCCTAGGAGGACGAAAATGACATAAATGTTAATCCAATGACACAAACACACCTATAGGATGCACAAAATTGGTTAAAACCCTAATTGGAGAAGAATAAGCCTAGGGAGGAAGAAAATGACCTAAATGTTAATCCAATGACACAAACATACCTATTGGATGCACAAGATTGGTTAAAAACCCTAATTGGACAAGAATAAGCCTAGGGAGGAAGAAAATGACCTAAATGTTTATCCATTGACACAAACACACCTATTGGATGCACAAGATTGGTTAAAAACCCTAATTGGAAAGGAATAAGCCTAGGGAGGACGAAAATGACCTAAATGTTCATCCAATGACACAAACGCACCTATTGGATGCACAAGATTGGTTAAAAACCCTAATTGGACAAGAATAAGCCTAGGGAGGACGAAAATGACCTAAATGTTTATCCAATGACAGAAATGAACTTATTGGATGCACAAGATTTGTTAAAAACCCTAATTGGACAAGAATAAGCCTAGGGAGTACGAAAATGACCTAAATGTTAATCCAATGACACAAACACACCTATTGGATGCACAAGATTGGTTAAAAACCCTAATTGGACAAGAATAAGCCTAGGGAGGACGAAAATGACCTAAATGTTAATCCAATGAAAAAAACACACCTATTGGATGCACAAGATTGGGCAAAAACCCTAATTGGACAAGAATAAGCCTAGGGAGGACGAAAATGACCTAAATGATAATCCAATGACACAAACACACCTATTGGATGCACAACATTTGTTAAAAACCCTAATTGGAAAAGAATAAGCCTAGGGAGGACGAAAATGACCTAAATGTACATCCAATGACACAAACACACCTATTGGATGCACAAGATTGGTTAAAAACCCTAATTGGACAAGAATATGTCTAGGGAGGACGAAAATGACCTATATGTTCCTCCAATGACAAAAATGAACTTATTGGAAGCACAAGATTTGTTAAAAACCATAACTGGACAAGAATAAGCCTAGGAGGACTAAAATGACCTAAATGTTAATCCAATGACACAAACACACCTATTGGATGCACAAAATTGGTTAAAACCCTAATTGGAGAAGAATAAGCCTAGGGAGGAAGAAAATGACCTAAATGTTAATCCAATGACACAAACACACCTATTGGATGCACAAGATTGGTTAAAAACCCTAATTGGACAAGAATAAGCCTAGGGAGGAAGAAAATGACCTAAATGTTAATCCAATGACACAAACACACCTATTGGATGCACAAAATTGGTTAAAACCCTAATTGGAGAAAAATAAGCCTAGGGAGCAAGAAAATGACCTAAATGTTAATCCAATGACACAAACACACCAATTGGATGCACAAGATTGGTTAAAAACCCTAATTGAAAAGGAATAAGCCTAGGGAGGACGAAAATGACTTAAATGTTCATCCAATGACACAAACGCACCTATTGGATGCACAAGATTGGTTAAAAACCCTAATTGGACAAGAATAAGCCTAGAGAGGACGAAAATGACCTAAATGTTAATCCAATGACACAAACACACCTATTGGATGCACAAGATTGGTTAAAAACCCTAATTGGACAAGAATATGCCTAGGGAGGACGAAAATGACCTATATGTTCCTCCAATGACACAAATGAACTTATTGGAAGCACAAGATTTGTTAAAAACCCTAACTGGACAAGAATAAGCCTAGGAGGACGAAAATGACATAAATGTTAATCCAATGACACAAACACACCTATAGGATGCACAAAATTGGTTAAAACCCTAATTGGAGAAGAATAAGCCTAGGGAGGAAGAAAATGACCTAAATGTTAATCCAATGACACAAACATACCTATTGGATGCACAAGATTGGTTAAAAACCCTAATTGGACAAGAATAAGCCTAGGGAGGA
>JBBPBR010002570.1:0-10592 GCA_037974775.1 Cicer pinnatifidum | reverse complement strand
GTTTTTAACCAATCTTGTGCATCCAATAACTTTGTTTGTGTCATTGAATTAATATTTAGGTCATTTTCTTCCTCCCTAGGCATATTCTTGTCCAATTAGGGTTTTTAACCAATCTTGTGCATCCAATAGGTGTGTTTGTGTCATTGGATGATCAATTAGGTCATTTTTGTCCCCCCTAGGCTTATTCTTGTCCAATTAGGGTTTTTAACCAATCTTGTGCATCCAATAAGTTCATTTAGGTCATTGGATTAACATTTAGGTCATTTTCGTCCTCCCTAGGCATATTGTTGTCCAATTAGGATTTTTAACCAATCTTGTGCATCCAATAGGTGTGTTTGTGTCATCGGATGATCAATTAGGTCATTTTCGTCCTCCCTAGGCTTATTGTTGTCCAATTAGGGTTTTTAACCAATCTTGTGCATCCAATAGGTGTGTTTGTGTCATTGGATGATCAATTAGGTCATTTCGTCCTCCCTAGGCATATTCTTGTCCAATTAGGGTTTTTAACCAATCTTGTGCATCCAATAGGTGTGTTTGTGTCATTGGATGATCAATTAGGTCATTTTCGTCCTCCCTAGGCATATTCTTGTCCAATTAGGGTTTTTAACCAATCTTGTGCATCCAATAGGTGTGTTTGTGTCATTGGATGATCAATTAGGTCATTTTCGTCCTCCCTAGGCTTATTCTTGTTCAATTATGGTTTTTAACCAATCTTGGGCATCCAATTTGTTCATTTTTGTCATTGGATTAACATTTAGGTCATATCCGTCCTACCTAGGCATATTCTTGTCCAATTAGGGTTTTTAACCAATCTTGTGCATCCAATAGGTGTGTTTGTGTCATTGGATGATCAATTAGGTCATTTTCGTTCTCCCTAGGCTTATTCTTGTACAATTAGGGTTTTTAACCAATCTTGTGCATCCAATAAGTTCATTTGTGTTATTGGATTAACATTTAGGTCATATTCGTCCTCCCTAGGCATATTCTTGTCCAATTAGGGTTTTTAACCAATCTTGTGCATCCAATAGGTGTGTTTGTGTCATTGGATGATCAATTAGGTCATTTTCGTCCTCCCTAGGCATATTCTTGTCCAATTAGGGTTTGTAACCAATCTTGTGCATCCAATAAGTTTGTCTGTTTCATTGAATTAATATTTAGGTCATTTTCGTCCTCCCAAGGCATATTCTTGTCCAATTAGGGTTTTTAACCAATCTTGTGCATCCAATAGGTGTGTTTGTGTCATTGGATGATCAATTAGGTTATTTTCGTCCTCCCTAGGCTTATTCTTGTCCAATTAGGGTTTTTAACCAATCTTGTGCATCCAATAGGTGTGTTTGTTTCATTGGATGACCAATTAGGTCATTTTCGTCCTCCCTAGGCATATTCTTGTCCAATTAGGTGTTTTTGTGGCAATGGATGATCAATTAGGTCATTTTCGTCCTCCCTAGGCTTATTCGAGTCAAATTAGGGTTTTTAACCAATCTTGTGCATCCAATAGGTGTGTTTGTGTCATTGGATGATCAATTAGGTCATTTTCGTCCTCCCTAGGCTTATTCTTGTCCAATTAGGGTTTTTAACCAATCTTGTGCATCCAATAGGTGTGTTTGTGTCATTGGATGATCAATTAGGTCATTTTCGTCCTCCCTAGGCATATTCTAGTCCAATTAGGGTTTTTAACCAATCTTGTGCATCCAATAAGTTGAGTTGTGTTATTGGATTAACATTTACGTCATTTTCGTCCTCCCTAGGCATATTCTTGTCCAATTAGGGTTTTTAACCAATCTTGTGCATCCAATAGGTGTGTTTGAGTCATTGGATGATCAATTAGGTCATTTTCGTCCTCCCTAGGCATTTTCTTGTCTAATTAGGGTTTTTAACGAATCTTGTGCATCCAATTGGTGTGTTTGTGTCATTGGATGATCAATTAGGTCATTTTCGTCCTCCCTAGGGTTATTCTTGTCCAATTAGGGTTTTTAACCAATCTTGTGCATCTAATAGGTATGTTTGTGTCATTGGATGATCAATTAGGTCATTTTCTTCTTCCCTAGGCTTATTCTTGTCCAATTAGGGTTTTTAACCAATCTTGTGCATCTAATAGGTGTGTTTGTGTCATTGGATGATCAATTAGGTCATTTTCGTCGTCCCTAGGCTTATTCTTGTCCAATTAGGGTTTTTAACCAATCTTGTGCATCCAATAAGTTTGTTTGTGTCATTGAATTAATATTTAGGTCATTTTCGTCCTCCCTAGGCTTATTCTTGTCCAATTAGGGTTTTTAACTAATCTTGTGCATCCAATAAGTTCGTTTGTGTCATTGGATGATCAATTAGGTCACTTTCGTCCTCCCTAGGCATATTCTTGTCCAATTAGGGCTTTTAACCAATCTTGTGCATCCAATAGGTGTGTTTGTGTCATTGGATGATCAATTAGGTCATTTTCGTCCTCCCTAGGCTTATTCTTGTCCAATTAGGGTTTTTAACCAATCTTGTGCATCCAATAGGTGTGTTTGTGTCATTGGATGATCAATTAGGTCATTTTCGTCCTCCCTAGGCATATTCTTAACCAATTAGGGTTTTTAACCAATCTTGTGCATCCAATAGGTGTGTTTGTGTCATTGGATGATCAATTAGGTCATTTTCCTCCTCCCTAGGCATATTCTTGTCCAATTAGGGTTTTTAACCAATCTTGTGCATCCAATAGGTGTGTTTGTGTCATTGGATGATCAATTAGGTCATTTTCGTCCTCCCTATGCTTATTCTTGTCCAATTAGGGTTTTTAACCAATCTTGTGCATCCAATAAGTTGAGTTGTGTCATTTGATTAACATTTTGGTCATTTTTGTCCTCCCTAGGCTTATTCTTGTCCAATTAGGGTTTTTAACCAATCTTGTGCATCCAATAGGTGTGTTTGTGTCATTGGATGATCAATTAGGTCATTTTCGTCCTCCCTAGGCATATTCTTGTCCAATTAGGGTTTTTAACCAATCTTGTGCATCCAATAGGTGTGTTTGTGTCATTGGATGATCAATTAGGTCATTTTCGTCCTCCCTAGGCTTATTCTTGTCCAATTAGGGTTTTTAACCAATCTTGTGCATCCAATAGGTGTGTTTGTGTCATTGGATGATCAATTAGGTCATTTCCGTCCTCCCTAGGCTTATTCTTGTCCAATTATGGTTTTTAACCAATCTTGTGCATCCAATAGGTGTGTTTGTGTCATTGGATGATCAATTAGGTCATTTTCGTCCTCCCTAGGCTTATTCTTGTCCAATTACGGTTTTTAACCAATCTTGTGCATCCAATAGGTGTGTTTGTGTCATTGGATGATCAATTAGGTCATTTTCGTCCTCCCTAGGCTTATTCTTGTCCAATTAGGGTTTTTAACCAATCTTGTGCATCCAATAGGTGTGTTTGTGTCATTGGATGATCAATTAGGTCAAATTAGGGTTTTTAAAAAATCTTGTGCATCCAATAAGTTCATTTGTGTCATTGGATGATCAATTAGGTCATTTTCGTCCTCCCTAGGCATATTCTTGTCCAACTAGGGTTTTTAACCAATCTTGTGCATCCAATAGGTGTGTTTGTGTCATTGGATGATCAATTAGGTCATTTTCGTCCTCCCTAGGCTTATTCTTGTCCAATTAGGGTTTTTAACCAATCTTGTGCATCCAATAGGTGTGTTTGTGTCATTGGATGATCAATTAGGTCATTTTCGTCCTCCCAAGGCTTATTCTTGTCCAATTAGAGTTTTTAACCAATCTTGTGCATCCAATAGGTGTGTTTGTGTCATTGGATGATCAATTAGGTCATTTTCGTCCTCCCTAGGCTTATTCTTGTCCAATTAGGGTTTTTAACCAATCTTGTGCATCCAATAGGTGTGTTTGTGTCATTGGATGTTCAATTAGGTCATTTTCATCCTCCCTAGGCTTATTCCTGTCCAATTTGGATTTTTAACAAATCTTGTACATCCAATAAGTTCGTTTGTGTCATTGGATGATCAATTAGGTCATTTTCGTCCTTTCTATGCTTATTCTTGTCCAATTAGGGTTTTTAACAAATCTTGTGCATCCAATAAGTTCATTTGTGTCATTGGATGATCAATTAGGTCATTTTCGTCCTCCCTAGGCATATTCTTGTCCAACTAGGGTTTTTAACCAATCTTGTGCGTCCAATAAGTTCATTTGTGTCATTGGATGATCAATTAGGTCATTTTCGTCCTCCCTAGGCATATTCTTGTCCAACTAGGGTTTTTAACCAATCTTGTGCATCCAATAGGTGTGTTTGTGTCATTGGATGATCAATTAGGTCATTTTCGTCCTCCCTAGGCTTATTCTTGTCCAATTAGGGTTTTTAACCAATCTTGTGCATCCAATAGGTGTGTTTGTGTCATTGGATGATCAATTAGGTCATTTTCGTCCTCCTTCGGCTTATTCTTGTCCAATTAGGGTTTTTAACCAATCTTGTGCATCCAATTGGTGTGTTTGTGTCATTGGATGATCAATTAGGTCATTTTCGTCCCCCCTAGGCTTATTCTTGTCCAATTAGGGTTTTTGACCAATCTTGTGCATCCAATAAGTTCATTTGGGTCATTGGATTAACATTTATGTCATTTTCGTCCTCCCTAGGCATATTCTTGTCCAATTAGGGTTTTTAACCAATCTTGTGCATCCAATAGGTGTGTTTGTGTCATCGGATGATCAATTAGGTCATTTTCGTCCTCCCTAGGCTTATTGTTGTCCAATTAGGGTTTTTAACCAATCTTGTGCATCCAATAGGTGTGTTTGTGTCATTGGATGATCAATTAGGTCATTTCGTCCTCCCTAGGCATATTCTTGTCCAATTAGGGTTTTTAACCAATCTTGTGCATCCAATAGGTGTGTTTGTGTCATTTGATGATCAATTAGGTCATTTTCGTCCTCCTTCGGCTTATTCTTGTCCAATTAGAGTTTTTAACCAATCTTGTGCATCCAATAGGTGTGTTTGTGCCATTGGATGATCAATTAGGTCATTTTCGTCCTCCCTAGGCTTATTCTTGTCCAATTAGGGTTTTTAACCAAACTAGTGCATCCAATAGGTGTGTTTGTGTCATTGGATGATCAATTAGGTCATTTTCGTCCTCCCTAGGCTTATTCTTGTCCAATTAGGGTTTTTAACCAAACTTGTGCATCCAATAGGTGTGTTTGTGTCATTGGATGATCAATTAGGTCACTTTCGTCCCCCCTAGGCTTATTCTTTTCCAATTAGGGTTTTTATCCAATCTTGTGCTTCCAATAAGTGTGTTTGTGTCATTGGCTGATCAATTAGGTAATTTTCGTCCTTCCTAGGCATATTCTTGTCCAATTAGGGTTTTTAACCAGTCTTGTGCATCCAATAGGTGTGTTTGTGTCTTTGGATGATCAATTAGGTCATTTTTGTCCTCCCAAGGCTTATTCTTGTCGAATTAGGGTTTTTAACCAATCTTGTGCATCCAATAACTTTGTTTATGTCATTGAATTAATATTTAGGTCATTTTCCTCCTCCCTAGGCATATTCTTGTCCAATTAGGATTTTTAACCAATCTTGTGCATCCAATAGGTGTGTTTGTGTCATTGGATGATCAATTAGGTCATTTTCGTCCTCCCTAGGCTTATTCTTGTCCAATTAGGGTTTTTAACCAAACTAGTGCATCCAATAGGTGTGTTTGTGTCATTGGATGATCAATTAGGTCATTTTCGTCCTCACTAGGCTTATTCTTGTCCAATTAGGGTTTTTAACCAATCTTGTGCTTCCAATAAGTGTGTTTGTGTCATTGGATGATCAATTAGGTCATTTTCGTCCTTCCTAGGCATATTCTTGTCCAATTAGGGTTTTTTAACCAATCTTGTGCATCCAATAGGTGTGTTTGTGTCTTTGGATGATCAATTAGGTCATTTTTTCCTCCCAAGGCTTATTCTTGTCCAATTAGGGTTTTTAACCAATCTTGTGCATCCAATAACTTTGTTTATGTCATTGAATTAATATTTAGGTCATTTTCCTCCTCCCTAGGCATATTCTTGTCCAATTAGGATTTTTAACCAATCTTGTGCATCCAATAGGTGTGTTTGTGTCATTGGATGATCAATTAGGTCATTTTTGTCCTCCCTAGGCTTATTCTTGTCCAATTAGGGTTTTTAACCAATCTTGTGCATCCAATAGGTGTGTTTGTGTCATTGGATGATCAATTAGGTCATTTTCGTCCTCCCTAGGCATATTCTTGTCCAATTAGGGTTTTTAACCAATCTTGTGCATCCAATAGGTGTGTTTGTGTCATTGGATGATCAATTAGGTCATTTTCGTCCTCCCTAGACTTATTCTTGTCCAATTAGGGTTTTTAACAAATCTTGTGCATCCAATATGTTCATTTGTGTCATTGGATGATCAATTAGGTCATTTTCGTCCTCCCTAGGCATATTCTTGTCCAAGTAGGGTTATTAACCATTCTTGTGCTTCCAATAGGTGTGTTAGTGTCATTTGATGATCAATTAGGTCATTTTCGTCCTCACTAGGCTTATTCTTGTCCAATTAGGGTTTTTAACCAATCTTGTGCATCCAATAGGTGTGTTTGTGTCATTGGATGATCAATTAGGTCATTTTCGTCCTCCCTAGGCATATTCTTGTCCAATTAGGGTTTTTAACCAATCTTGTGCATCCAATAGGTGTGTTTGTGTCATTGGATGATCAATTAGGTCATTTTCGTCCTCCCTAGGCTTATTCTTGTCCAATTAGGGTTTTTAACCAATCTTGTGCATCCAATAGGTGTGTTTGTGTCATTGGATAATCAATTAGGTCATTTTCGTCCTCCCTTGGCTTATTCTTGTGCAATTAGGGTTTTTAATCAATCTTGTGCATCTAATAGGTGTGTTTGTGTCATTGGATGATCAATTAGGTCATTTTCGTCCTCCCTAGGCTTATTCTTGCCCAATAAAGGTTTTTAACCAATCTTGTGCATCCAATAAGTTGAGTTGTGTCATTGGATTAACATTTAGGTCATTTTCGTCCTCCCTAGGCTTATTCTTGTCCAATTAGGGTTTTTATCCAATCTTGTGCATCCAATAGGTGTGTTTGTGTCATTGGATGATCAATTAGGTCATTTTCGTCCTCCCTAGGCTTATTCTTGTCCAACTAGGGTTTTTAACCAATCTTGTGCATCCAATAGGTGTGTTTGTGTCATTGGATGATCAATTAGGTCATTTTTGTCCTCCCTAGGCATATTCTTGTGCAACTAGGGTTTTTAACCAATCTTGTGCATCCAATAGGTGTGTTTGTGTCATTGGATGATCAATTAGGTCATTTTCGTCCTCCCTAGGCTTATTCTTGTCCAATTAGGGTTTTTAACCAATCTTGTGCATCCAATAGGTGTGTTTGTGTCATTGGATGATCAATTAGGTCATTTTCGTCCTCCCTAGTCTTATTCTTGTCCAATTAGGGTTTTTAACTAATCTTGTGCATCCAATAGGTTCATTTGTGTCATTGGATGATCAATTAGGTCATTTTCGTCCTCCCTAGGCATATTCTTGTCCAACTAGGGTTTTTAACCAATCTTGTGCATCCAATAGGTGTGTTTGTGTCATTGGATGATCAATTAGGTCATTTTCGTCCTCCCTAGGCTTATTCTTGTCCAATTAGGGTTTTTAACCAATCTTGTGCATCCAATAGGTGTGTTTGTGTCATTGGATGATCAATTTGCTCATTTTCGTCCTCCCTAGGCTTATTCTTGTCCAATTAGGGTTTTTAACCAATCTTGTGCATCCAATAGGTGTGTTTGTGTCATTGGATGATCAATTAGGTCATTTTCGTCCTCCCTAGGCTTATTCTTGTCCAATTAGGGTTTTTAACCAATCTTGTGCATCCAATAGGTGTGTTTGTGTCATTGGATTATCAATTAGGTCGTTTTCGTCCTCCCTAGGCTTATTCTTGTCCAATTAGGGTTTTTAACCAATCTTGTGCATCCAATAGGTGTGTTTGTGTCATTGGATGATCAATTAGGTCATTTTCGTCCTCCCTAGGCTTATTCTTGTCCAATTAGGGTTTTTAACAAATCTTGTGCATCCAATAAGTTCATTTGTGTCATTGGATAATCAATTAGGTCATTTTCGTCCTCCCTAGGCATATTCTTGTCCAACTAGGGTTTTTAACCAATCTTGTGCATCCAATAGGTGTGTTTGTGTCATTGGATGATCAATTAGGTCATTTTCGTCCTCCCTAGGCTTATTCTTGTCCAATTAGGGTTTTTAACCAATCTCTTGCATCCAATAAGTTCATTTGTGTAATTGGATTAACATTTAGGTCATTTTCGCCCTCCCTTGGCATATTCTTGTCCAATTAGGGTTTTTAACCAATCTTGTGCATCCAATAGGTGTGTTTGTGTCATTGGATGATCAATTAGGTCATTTTCGTCCTCCCTATGCTTATTCTTGTCCAATTAGGGTTTTTAACCAATCTTGTGCATCCAATAAGTTCATTTGTGTCATTCGATGATCAATTAGGTCATTTTCGTCCTTCCTAGGCATATTCTTGTCCAACTAGGGTTTTTAACCAACCTTGTGCATCCAATAGGTGTGTTTGTATCATTCGATGATCAATTAGGTCATTTTCGTCCTCCTTAGGCTTATTCTTGTCCAATTAGGGTTTTTAACCAATCTTGTGCATCCAATAAGTTCATTTGTGTCATTGGATTAACATTTAGGTCATTTTCGTCCTCCCTAGGCATATTCTTGTCCAATTAGGGTTTTTAACCAATCTTGTGCATCCAATAGGTGTGTTTGTGTCATTGGATGATCAATTAGGTCATTTTCGTCCTCCCTATGCTTATTCTTGTCCAATTAGGGTTTTTAACCAATCTTGTGCATCCAATAAGTTCATTTGTGTCATTGAATTAATATTTAGGTCATTTTTGTCCTCCCTAGGCATATTCTTGTTAAATTAGGGTTTTTAACCAATCTTGTGCATTCAATAGGTGTGTTTGAGTCATTGGATGATCAATTAGGTGATTTTCGTCCTCCCTAGGCATATTCTTGTCCAATTAGGGTTTTTAACCAATCTTGTGCATCCAATAGGTGTGTTTGTGTCATTGGATGATCAATTAGGTCATTTTCGTCCTCCCTATGCTTATTCTTGTCCAATTAGGATTTTTAACCAATCTTGTGCATCCAATAAGTTCATTTGTGTCATTGGATTAATATTTAGGTCATTTTCGTCCTCCCTAGGCATATTCTTGTCCAATTAGGGTTTTTAACCAATCTTGTGCATCCAATAAGTTGAGTTGTGTCATTGGATTCACATTTAGGTCATTTTCTTCCTCCCTAGGCTTATTCTTGTCCAATTAGGGTTTTTAACCAATCTTGTGCATCCAATAGGTGTGTTTGTGTCATTGGATGATCAATTAGGTCATTTTTCGTCCTCCCTATGCTTATTCTTGTCCAATTAGGGTTTTTAACCAATCTTGTGCATCCAATAAGTTCATTTGTGTCATTGAATTAATATTTAGGTCATTTTCGTCCTCCCTAGGCATATTCTTGTCCAATTAGGGTTTTTAACCAATCTTGTGCATCCAATAGGTGTGTTTGAGTCATTGGATGATCAATTAGGTCGTTTTCGTCCTCCCTAGGCATATTCTTGTCCAACTAGGGTTTTTAACCAATCTTGTGCATCCAATAGGTGTGTTTGTGTCATTGGATGATCAATTAGGTCATTTTCGTCCTCCCTAGGCATATTCTTGTCCAATTAGGGTTTTTAACCAATCTTGTGCATCCAATAGGTGTGTTTGTGTCATTGGATGATCAATTAGGTCATTTTCGTCCTCCCTATGCTTATTCTTGTCCAATTAGGGTTTTTAACTAAACTAGTGCATCCAATAGGTGTGTTTGTGTCATTGGATGATCAATTAGGTCATTTTCGTCCTCCCTAGGCTTATTCTTGTCCAATTAGGGTTTTTAACCAAACTTGTGCATCCAATAGGTGTGTTTGTGTCATTGGATGATCAATTAGGTCACTTTCGTCCCCCCTAGGCTTATTCTTTTCCAATTAGGGTTTTTATCCAATCTTGTGCTTCCAATAAGTGTGTTTGTGTCATTGGATGATCAATTAGGTAATTTTCGTCCTTCCTAGGCATATTCTTGTCCAATTAGGGTTTTTAACCAGTCTTGTGCATCCAATAGGTGTGTTTGTGTCTTTGGATGATCAATTAGGTCATTTTTGTCCTCCCAAGGCTTATTCTTGTCGAATTAGGGTTTTTAACCAATCTTGTGCATCCAATAACTTTGTTTATGTCATTGAATTAATATTTATGTCATTTTCCTCCTCCCTAGGCATATTCTTGTCCAATTAGGATTTTTAACCAATCTTGTGCATCCAATAGGTGTGTTTGTGTCATTGGATGATCATTTAGGTCATTTTCGTCCTCCCTAGGCTTATTCTTGTCAAATTAGGGTTTTTAAACAATCTTGTGCATCCAATAAGTTCATTTGTGTCATTGGATGATCAATTAGGTCATTTTCGTCCTCCCTAGGCATATTCTTGTCCAACTAGGGTTTTTAACCAATCTTGTGCATCCAATAGGTGTGTTTGTGTCATTGGATGATC
>JBBPBR010002568.1:0-10595 GCA_037974775.1 Cicer pinnatifidum | reverse complement strand
GATGCACAAGATTGGTTAAAAACCCTAATTGGACAAGAATAAGCCTAGGGAGGACGAAAATGACCTAATTGATCATCCAATGACACAAACACACCTATTGGATGCACAAGATTGGTTAAAAACCCTAGTTGGACAAGAATATGCCTAGGGAGGACGAAAATGACCTAATTGATCATCCAATGACATAAATGAACTGATTGGATGCACAAGATTGGTTAAAAACCCTAATTGGACAAGAATAAGCCTAGGGAGGACGAAAATGACCTAATTGATCATCCAATGACACAAACACACCTATTGGATGCACAAGATTGGTTAAAAATCCTAATTGGACAAGAATATGCCTAGGGAGGAGAAAAATGACCTAAATATTAATTCAATGACATAAACAAAGTTATTGGACGCACAAGATTGGTTAAAAACCCTAATTGGACAAGAATAAGCCTTGGGAGGACAAAAATGACCTAATTGATCATCCAAAGACACAAACACACCTGTTGGATGCACAAGACTGGTTAAAGACCCTAATTGGACAAGAATATGCCTAGGAAGGACGAAAATGACCTAATTGATCATCCAATGACACAAACACACTTATTGGAAGCACAAGATTGGTTAAAAACCCTAATTGGACAAGTATAAGCCTAGGGAGGACGAAAATGACCTAATTGATCATCCAATGACACAAACACACCTATTGGATGCACTAGTTTGGTTAAAAACCCTAATTGGACAAGAATAAGCCTATGGAGGACGAAAATGACCTAATTGATCATCCAATGACACAAACACACCTATTGGATGCACTAGTTTGGTTAAAAACCCTAATTGGACAAGAATAAGCCTAGGGAGGACGAAAATGACCTAATTGATCATCCAATGACACAAACACACCTATTGGATGCACAAGATTGGTTAAAAACCCTAATTGGACAAGAATAAGCCTAGGGAGGACGAAAATGACCTAATTGATCATCCAATGACACAAACACACCTATTGGATGCACAAGATTGGTTAAAAACCCTAATTGGTCAAGAATATGCCTAGGGAGCACGAAAATGACCTAAATGTTAATCCAATGACACAAATGAACTTATTGGATGCACAAGATTGGTTAAAAACTCTAATTGGACAAGAATAAGCCGAAGGAGGACGAAAATGACCTAATTTATCATCAAATGACACAAACACACCTATTGGATGCACAAGATTGGTTAAATACCCTAATTGGACAAGAATAAGCATAGGTAGGACGAAAATGACCTAATTGATCATCCAATGACACAAACACACCTATTGGATGCACAATATTGGTTAAAAACTCTAATTGGACAAGAATAAGCCGAAGGAGGACGAAAATGACCTAATTGATCATCAAATGACACAAACACACCTATTGGATGCACTAGTTTGGTTAAAAACCCTAATTGGACAAGAATAAGCCTAGGGAGGACGAAAATGACCTAATTGATCATCCAATGACACAAACACACCTATTGGATGCACAAGATTGGTTAAAAACTCTAATTGGATAAGAATAAGCCGAAGGAGGACGAAAAATGACCTAATTGATCATCAAATGACACAAACACACCTATTGGATGCACAAGATTGGTTAAAAACCCTAGTTGGACAAGAATATGCCTAGGGAGGACGAAAATGACCTAATTGATCATCCAATGACACAAATGAACTTATTGGATGCACAAGATTGGTTAAAAACCCTAATTGGACCAGAATAAGCATAGGGAGGACGAAAATGACCTAATTGATCATCCAATGACACAAACACACCTATTGGATGCACAAGATTGGTTAAAAACCCTAATTGGACAAGAATATGCCTAGGGAGGACGAAAATGACATAATTGATCATCCAATGACACAAGCACACCTATTAGAAGCACAAGATTGGTTAAAAACCCTAATTGGACAAGAATATGCCTAGGGAGGACGAAAATGACCTAATTGATCATCCAATGACACAAACACACCTATTGGATGCACAAGATTGGTTAAAAACCCTAATTGGACAAGAATAAGCCTAGGGAGGACGAAAATGACCTAAATGTTAATCCAATGACACAAATGAACTTATTGGATGCACAAGATTGGTTAAAAACCCTAATTGGACATGAATAAGCCTAGGGAGGACGAAAATGACCTAATTGATCATGCAATGACACAAATGAACTTATTGGATGCACAAGATTGGTTAAAAACCCTTATTGGACAAGATTAAGCCTAGGGAGGACGAAAATGACCTAAATATTAATTCAATGAAACAAACAAACTTATTGGATACACAAGATTGGTTAAAAACCCTAATTGGACAAGAATAAGCATAGGGAGGAAGAAAATGACCTAATTGATCATCCAATGACACAAACACACCTATTGGATGCACAAGATTGGTTAAAAACCCTAATTGGACAAGAATATGCCTAGGGAGGATGAAAATGACCTAAATGTTAATCCAATGACACAAAAGAACTTATTGGATGCACAAGATTGGTTAAAAACCCTAATTGGACAAGAATAAGCCTAGGGAGGACGAAAATGACCTAATTGATCATCCAATGACACAAACACACCTATTGGATGCACAAGATTGGTTAAAAACCCTAATTGGACAAGAATATGCCTAGGGAGGACGAAAATGACCTAAATATTAATTCAATGACATAAACAAACTTATTGGATGCACAAAATTGGTTAAAAACCCTAATCGGACAAGAATATGCCTAGGGAGGACGAAAATGACCTAATTGATCATCCAATGACACAAACACACCTATTGGATGCACAAGATTTGTATAAAAACCCTAATTGGACAAGAATATACCTAGGGAGGACGAAAATGACCTAAATATTAATTCAATGACATAAACAAACTTATTGGATGCACCAGATTGGTTAAAAACCCTAATTGGACAAGAATAAGCCTAGGGAGGACGGAAATGACCTAATTGATCATCCAATATAACAAACACACCTATTGGAAGCACAAGATTGGTTAAAAACCCTAATTGGACAAGAATATGCCTAGGGAGGACGAAAATGACCTAAATGTTAATCCAATGACACAAATGAACTTATTGGATGCACAAGATTGGTTAAAAACCCTAATTGGACAAGAATATAACTAGGGAGGACGAAAATGACCTAAATATTAATTCAATGACACAAACAAACTTATTGGATGCACAAGATTGGTTAAAAACCCTAATTGGACAAGAATAAGCCTAGGGAGGACGAAAATGACCTAATTGATCATCCAATGACACAAACACACCTATTGGATGCACAAGATTGGTTAAAAACCCTAATTGGACAAGAATATGCCTAGGGAGGACGAAAATGACCTAATTGATCATCCAATGACACAAATGAACTTATTGGATGCACAAGATTAGTTAAAAACCCTAATTGGACAAGAATAAGCTTTGGGAGGACGAAAATTACCTAATTGATCATCCAATGACACAAACACACCTATTGGATGCACAAGATTGGTCTAAAACTCTAAATGAGCAAGAATATGCCTAGGGAGGACGAAAATGACCAAAATGTTAATCCAATGACACAAATGAACGTATTGGATGCACAAGATTGGTTAAAAACCCTAATTGGACAAGAATAAGCCTAGGGAGGACGAAAATGACCTAATTGATCATCCAATGACACAAACACACCTATTGGATGCACAAGATTGGTTAAAAACCCTAATTGGACAAGAATATGCCTAGGGAGGACGAAAATGACCTAATTGATCATCCAATGACACAACTCAACTTATTGGATGCACAAGATTGGTTAAAAACCCTAATTGGACAAGAATAAGCCTAGGGAGGACGAAAATAACCTAATTGATCATCCAATCACACAAACATACCTATTGGATGCACAAGATTGGTTAAAAACCCTAATTGGACAAGAATAAGCCTAGGGAGGATGATAATGACCTAATTGATCATCCAATGACACAAACACACCTATTGGATGCACAAGATTAGTTAAAAACCCTAATTGGACAAGAATAAGCCTAGGGAGGACGAAATAGACCTAAATGTTAATCCAATGACACAACTCAACTTATTGGATGCACAAGATTGGTTAAAAACCCTAATTGGACAAGAATAAGCCTAGGGAGGACGAAAATGACCTAATTGATCATCCAATGACACAAACACACCTATTGGATGCACAAGATTGGTTAAAAACCCTAATTGGACAAGAATATGCCTAGGGAGGACGTAAATGACGTAAATATTAATTCAATGACACAAACAAAGTTATTGGATGCACAAGATTGGTTAAAAACCCTAATTGGACTAGAATAAGCATAGGGAGGACGTAAATGACCTAATTGATCATCCAATGACACAAACACACCTATTGGATGCACAAGATTGGTTAAAAACCCTAATTGGACAAGAATATGCCTAGGGAGGACGAAAATGACCTAATTGATCATCCAATGACATAAACACACCTATTGGATGCGCAAGATTTGTTAAAAACCCTAATTGGACAAGAATATGCCTAGGGAGGACGAAAATGACCTAAATGTTAATCCAATGACACAAATGAACTTATTGGATGCACAAGATTGGTTAAAAACCCTAATTGGACAAGAATAAGCCTAGGGAGGACGAAAATGACTTAAATGTTAATCCAATGACACAACTCAACTTATTGGATGCACAAGATTGGTTAAAAACCCTAATTGGAAAAGAATAAGCCTAGGGAGGACGAAAATGACCTAATTGATCATCCAATGACACAAACACACCTATTGGATGCACAAGATTGGTTAAAAACCCTAATTGGACAAGAATATGCCTAGGGAGGACGAAAATGACCTAATTGGTCATCCAATGACACAAACACACCTATTGGAGGCACAAGATTGGTTAAAAACCCTAATTGGACAAGAATATGCCTAGGGAGGACGAAAATGACCTAAATATTAATTCAAGGACACAAACAAAGTTATTGGATGCACAAGATTGGTTAAAAACCCTAATTGGACAAGAATAAGCCTTGGGAGGACGAAAATGACCTAAATGTTAATCCAATGACACAACTCAACTTATTGGATGCACAAGATTGGTTAAAAACCCTAATTGGACTAGAATAAGCCTAGGGAGGACGAAAATGACCTAATTGATCATCCAATGACACAAACACACCTATTGGATGCACAAGATTGGTTAAAAACCCTAATTGGACAAGAATATGCCTAGGGAGGACGAAAATGACCTAATTGATCATCCAACGACACAAACACACCAATTGGATGCACAAGATTGGTTAAAAACCCTAATTGGACAAGAATAAGCCTAGGGAGGACGAAAATGACCTAATTGATCATCCAATGACACAAACACACCTATTGGATGCACAAGATTGGTTAAAAACCCTAATTGGACAAGAATATGCCTAGGGAGGACGAAAATGACCTCATTGATCATCCAATGACACAAACACACCTATTGGATGCACAAGATTGGTTAAAAACCCTAATTGGACAAGAATAAGCCTAGGGAGAACAAAATGACCTAAATGTTAATACAATGACATAAACACACCTATTGGATGCACAAGATTGGTTAAAAACCCTAATTGGACAAGAATAAGCCTAGGGAGGACGAAAATGACCTAATTGATCATCCAATGACACAAACACACCTATTGGATGCACAAGATTGGTTAAAAACCCTAATTGGACAAGAATATGCCTAGGGAGGACGAAAATGACCTAAATATTAATTTAATGACACAAACAAAGTTTTTGGATGCACAAGATTAATTAAAAACCCTAATTGGACAAGAATAAACCTAGGGAGGACGAAAATGACCTAATTGATCATCCAATGACACAAATACACCTATTGGATGCAAAAGATTGGTTAAAAATCCTAATTGGACAAGATGATGCCTAGGGAGGACGAAAATGACCTAAATATTAATTCAATGACACAAACAAACTTATTGGATGCACAAGATTGGTTAAAAACCCTAATTGGACAAAAATAAGCCTAGGGAGGACGAAAATGACCTAATTGATAATCCAATGACACAAACAAACTTATTGGATGCACAAGATTGGTTAAAAACCCTAATTGGACAAGAATAAACCAAGGGAGGACAAAAATGACCTAAATGTTAATCCAATGACACTACTCAACTTATTGGAAGCACAAGATTGGTTAAAAACCCTAATTGGACAAGAATAAGCCTAGGGAGGACGAAAATGACCTAATTGATCATCCAATGACACAAACACACCTATTGGATGCACAAGATTGGTTAAAAACCCTAATTGGACAAGAATAAGCCTAGGGAGGACGAAAATGACCTAATTGATCATCCAATGACACAAACACACCTATTGGATGCACAAGATTGGTTAAAAACCCTAATTGGACAAGAATATGCCTAGGGAGGACGAAAATGACCTAAATGTTAATCCAATGACACAAATGAACTTATTGGATGCACAAGATTGGTTAAAAACCCTAATTGGACAAGAATAAGCCTTGGGAGGACGAAAATGACCTAATTGATCATCCAATGACACAAGCACACCTATTGGATGCACAAGATTGGTTAAAAACCCTAATTGGACAAGAATATGCCTATGGAGGACGAAAATGACCTAAATATTAATTCAAAGACACAAACAAAGTTATTGGATGCACAAGATTGGTTAAAAACCCTAATTGGACAAGAATAAGCCTAGGGAGGACGAAAATGACCTAATTGATCATCCAATGACACAAACACACCTATTGGATGCACAAGATTGGTTAAAAACCCTAATTGGACAAGAATATGCCTAGGGAGGACGAAAATGACCTAAATGTTAATCCAATGACACAAACGAACTTATTGGATGCACAAGATTGCTTAAAAACCCTAATTGGACAAGAATAAGCCTAGGGAGGACGAAAATGACCTAATTGATCATCCAATGACACAAACACACCTATTGGATGCACAAGATTGGTTAAAAACCCTAATTGGACAAGAATAAGCCTAGGGAGGACGAAAATGACCTAATTGATCATCCAATGACACAAACACACCTATTGGATGCACAAGATTGGTTAAAAACTCTAATTGGACAAGAATATACCTACGGAGGACGAAAATGACCTAATTGATCATCCAATGACACAAACACACCTATTGGATGCACAAGATTGGTTAAAAACCATAACTTGATAAGAATAAGCCTAGGGAGGACGAAAATGACCTAATTGATCATCCAATGACACAAACACACCTATTGGATACACAAGATTGGTTAAAAACCCTAATTGGACAAGAATATGACTAGGGAGGACGAAAATGACCTAAATATTAATTTAATGACACAAACAAACTTATTGGATGCACAAGATTGGTTAAAAACCCTAATAGGACAAGAATAAGCCTAGGGAGGACGAAAATGACCTAATTGATCATCCAATGACACAAACACACTTATTGGAAGCACAAGATTGGTAAAAAAACCCTAATTGGACAAGAATAAGCCTAGGGAGGACGAAAATGACCTAATTGATCATCCAATGACACAAACACACCTATTGGATGCACTAGTTTGGTTAAAAACCCTAATTGGACAAGAATAAGCCTAGGGAGGACGAAAATGACCTAATTGATCATCCAATGACACAAACACACCTATTGGATGCACAAGATTGGTTAAAAACCGTAATTGGACAAGAATAAGCTGAAGGAGGACGAAAATGACCTAATTGATCATCCAATGACACAAACACACCTATTGGATGCACAAGATTGGTTAAAAACCCTAATTGGACAAGAATAAGCCTAGGGAGGACGAAAATGACCTAATTGATCATCCAATATAACAAACACACCTATTGGATGCACAAGTTTGGTTAAAAACCCTAATTGGACAAGAATAAGCCTAGGGAGGACGAAAATGACCTAATTGATCATCCAATGACACAAACACACCTATTGGATGCACAAGATTGGTTAAAAACCTTAATTGGACAAGAATAAGCCGAAGGAGGACGAAAATGACCTCATTGATCATCCAATGACACAAACACACCTATTGGATGCACTAGTTTGGTTAAAAACCCTAATTGGACAAGAATAAGCCTAGGGAGGACGAAAATGACCTAATTGATCATCCAATGACACAAACACACCTATTGGATGCACAAGATTGGTTAAAAACCCTAATTGGACAAGAATAAGCCGAAGGAGGACGAAAATGACCTAATTGATCATCAAATGACACAAACACACCTATTGGATGCATAAAATTGGTTAAAAACCCTAGTTGGACAACAACATGCCTAGGGAGGACGAAAATGACCTAATTGATCATCAAATGACACAAACACACCTATTGGATGCACAAGATTGGTTAAAAACCCTAGTTGGAGAAGAATATGCCTAGGGAGGACGAAAATGACCTAATTGATCATCCAATGACACAAATGAACTTATCGGATACACAAGATTGGTTAAAAACCCTAATTGGACAAGAATAAGCATAGGGAGGACGAAAATGACCTAATTGATCATCCAATGACACAAACACACCTATTGGATGCACAAGATTGGTTAAAAACCCTAATTGGACAAGAATATGCCTAGGGAGGAGGAAAATGACCTAAATATTAATTCAATGACATAAACAAAGTTATTGGATGCACAAGATTGGTTAAAAACCCTAATTGGACAAGAATAAGCCTTGGGAGGACAAAAATGACCTAATTGATCATCCAAAGACACAAACACACCTATTGGATGCACAAGACTGGTTAAAAACCCTAATTGGACAAGAATATGCCTAGGAAGGACGAAAATGACCTAATTGAACATCCAATGACACAAACACACTTATTGGAAGTACAAGATTGGTTAAAAACCCTAATTGGACAAGAATAAGCTTAGGGGAGACGAAAATGACCTAATTGATCATCCAATGACACAAACAACCTATTGGATGCACAAGTTTGGTTAAAAACCCTAATTGGACAAGAATAAGCATAGGGAGGACGAAAATGACCTAATTGATCATCCAATGACACAAACACACCTATTGGATGCACTAGTTTGGTTAAAAACCCTAATTGGACAAGAATAAGCCTAGGGAGGACGAAAATGACCTAATTGATCATCCAATGACACAAACACACCTATTGGATGCACAAGATTGGTTAAAAACTCTAATTGGACAAGAATAAGCCGAAGGAGGACGAAAATGACCTAATTGATCATCCAATGACACAAACACACCTATTGGATGCACAAGATTGGTTAAAAACCTTAATTGGACAACAATAAGCCTAGGGAGGAGGAAAATGACCTAATTGATCATCCGATGACACAAACACACCTATTGGATGCACAAGATTGGTTAAAAACCCTAATTGGACAAGAATATGCCTAGGGAGGACGAAAATGACCTAAATTGATCATCCAATGACACAAACACACCTATTGAATGCACAAGATTGGTTAAAAACCCTAATTGGACAAGAATATGCCTAGGGAGGGCGAAAATGACCTAAATGTTAATCCAATGACCCAAATGAACTTATTGGATGCACAAGATTGGTTAAAAACCCTAATTGGACAAGAATAAGCCTAGGGAGGACGAAAATGACCTAATTGATCATCCAATGACACAAACACACTTATTGGATGCACAAGATTGGTTAAAAACCCTAATTGGACAAGAATAAGCCTAGGGAGGACGAAAGTGACCTAATTGATCATCCAATGACACAAACACACCTATTGGATGCACAAGATTGGTTAAAAACCCTAATTGGACCAGAATAAGCCTAGGGAGGACGAAAATGACCTAATTGATCATCAAATGACACAAACACACCTATTGGATGCACAAGATTGGTTAAAAACCCTAGTTGGACAAGAATATGCCTAGGGAGGACGAAAATGACCTAATTGATCATCCAATGACACAAATGAACTTATTGGATGCACAAGATTGGTTAAAAACCCTAATTGGACAAGAATAAGCATAGGGAGTACGAAAATGACCTAATTGATCATCCAATGACACAAACACACCTATTGGATGCACAAGATTGGTTAAAAACCCTAATTGGACAAGAATATGCCTAGGGAGGACGAAAATGACCTAATTGATCATCCAATGACGCAAACACACCTATTGGATGCACAAGATCGGTTAAAAACCCTAATTGGACAACAATAAGCCTAGGTAGGACGAAAATGACTTAATTGATCATCCGATGACACAAACACACCTATTGGATGCACAAGATTGGTTAAAAACCTAATTGGACAAGAATATGCCTAGGGAGGACGAAAATGACCTAAATTGATCATCCAATGACACAAACACACCTATTGAATGCACAAGATTGGTTAAAAACCCTAATTGGACAAGAATATGCCTAGGGAGGACGAAAATGACCTAAATATTAATTCAATGACACAAACAAACTTATTTGAGGCACAAGATTGGTTAAAAACCCTAATGGGACAAGAATAAGCCTAGGGAGGACGAAAATGACCTAATTGATCATCCAATGACACAAACACA
>JBBPBR010002567.1:0-10607 GCA_037974775.1 Cicer pinnatifidum | reverse complement strand
TTTTAACCAATCTTGTGCATCCAATAGGTGTGTTTGTGTCATTGGATGATCAATTAGGTCACTTTCGTCCTCCCTAGGCATATTCTTGTCCAATTAGGGTTTTTAACCAATCATGTGCATCCAATAGGTGTGTTTGTGTCATTGGATGATCAATTAGGTCATTTTGGTCCTCCCTAGGCTTATTCTTGTCCAATTAGCGTTTTTAACCAATCTTGTGCATCCAATAAGTTGAGTTGTGTCATTGGATTAACATTTAGGTCATATTCGTCCTCCCTTGGCTTATTCTTGTCCAATTAGGGTTTTTAACCAATCTTGTGCATCCAATAAGTTCATTTGTGTCATTGGATTAACATTTAGGTCATTTTCGTCCTCCCTAGGCATATTCTTGTCCAATTAGGGTTTTTAACCAATCTTGTGCATCCAATAGGTGTGTTTGTGTCATTGGATGATCAATTAGGCCATTTTCGTCCTCCCTATGCTTATTCTTGTCCAATTAGGGTTTTTAACCAATGTTGTGCATCCAATAACTTTGTTTCTGTCATTAAATTAATATTTAGGACATTTTCGTCCTCCTTAGGCTTATTCTTGTCCAATTAGGGTTTTTAACCAATCTTGTGCATCCAATAAGTTGAGTTGTGTCATTGGATTAACATTTAGGTCATATTCGTCCTCCCTAGGCTTATTCTTGTCCAATTAGGGTTTTTAACCAATCTTGTGCATCCAATAAGTTCATTTGTTTCATTGGATTAACATTTAGGTCATTTTCGTCCTCCCTAGGCATATTCTTGTCCAATTAGGGTTTTTAACCAATCTTGTGCATCCAATAGGTGTGTTTGTGTCATTGGATGATCAATTAGGCCATTTTCGTCCTCCCTATGCTTATTCTTGTCCAATTAGGATTTTTAACCAATGTTGTGCATCCAATAACTTTGTTTCTGTCATTGAATTAGTATTTAGGTCATTTTCGTCCTCCCTAGGCTTATTCTTGTCCAATTAGGGTTTTTAACCAATCTTGTGCATCCAATAAGTTGAGTTGTGTCATTGGATTAACATTTAGGTCATATTCGTCCTCCCTAGGCTTATTCTTGTCCAATTAGGGTTTTTAACCAATCTTGTGCATCCAATAAGCTCATTTGTGTCATTGGATTAACATTTAGGTCATTTTCGTCCTACCTATGCATATTCTTGTCCAATTAGGGTTTTTAACCAATCTTGTGCTTCCAATAGGTGTGTTTGTGTCATTGGATAATCAATTAGGTCATTTTCGTCCTCCCTAGGCTTATTCTTGTCCAATTAGGGTTTTTAACCAATCTTGTGCATCCAATAACTTTGTTTGTGTCATTGAATTAATATTTAGGTCATTTTCCTCCTCCCTAGGCATTTTTTTTGTCCAATTAGGGTTTTTAACCAATCTTGTGCATCCAATAGGTGTGTTTGTGTCATTGGATGATCAATTAGGTCATTTTCGTCCTCCCTAGGCTTATTCTTGTCCAATTAGGGTTTTTAACCAATCTTGTGCATCCAATAAGTTTGTTTGTGTCATTGAATTATTATTTAGGTAATTTTCGTCCTCCCTAGGCATATTCTTGTCCAATTAGGGTTTTTAACCAATCTTGTGCATCCAATAAGTTCATTTGTGTCATTGGATGATCAATTAGGTCATTTTCGTCCTCCCTAGGCATATTCTTGTCAAACTAGGGTTTTTAACCAATCTTGTGCATCCAATAGGTGTGTTCGTGTCATTGGATGATCAATTAGGTCATTTTCGTCCTCCCTAGGCATATTCTTGTCCAATTAGGGTTTTTAACCAATCTTGTGCATCCAATAAGTTGAGTTGTGTCATTGGATTAACATTTAGGTCATTTTCGTTCTACCTAGGCTTATTCTTGTCCAATTAGGGTTTTTAACCAATCTTGTGCATCCAATAGGTGTGTTTGTGTCATTGGATGATCAATTAGGTCATTTTCGTCCTCCCTAGGCATATTCTTGTCCAATTAGGGTTTTTAACCAATCTTGTGCATCCAATAGGAGTGTTTGTGTCATTGGATGATCAATTAGGTCATTTTCGTCCTCCCTAGGCTTATTCTTGTCCAATTAAGGTTTTTAACCAATCTTGTGCATCCAATAGGTGTGTTTGTGACATTGGATGACCAATTAGGTCATTTTCATCCTCCCTAGGCATATTCTTGTCCAATTAGGGTTTTTAACCAATCTTGTGCATCCAATAGGTGTGTTTGTGTCATTGGATGATCAATTAGGTCATTTACGTCCTCCCTAGGCTTATTCTTGTCCAATTAGGGTTTTTAACCAATCTTGTGCATCCAATAGGTGTGTTTGTGTCATTGGATGATCAATTAGGTCATTTTCGTCCTCCCTAGGCATATTCTTGTCCAATTAGGGTTTTTAACCAATCTTGTGCATCTAATAGGTGTGTTTGTGTCCTTGGATGATCAATTAGGTCATTTTCGTCCTCCCTAGGCATATTCTTGTCCAATTAGGATTTTTAACCAATCTTGTGCATCCAATAGTTCTGTTTGTGTCATTGGATGATCAATTAGGTCATTTTCGTCCTCCCTAGGCTTATTCTTGTCCAATTAGGGTTTTTAACCAATCTTGTGCATCCGGTAAGTTTGTTTGTGTCATTGAATTAATATTTAGGTCATTTACGTCCTCCCTAGGCATATTCTTGCCCAATTAGGGTTTTTAACCAATCTTGTGCATCCAATAGGTGTGTTTGTGTCATTGGATGATCAATTAGGTCATTTTCGTCCTCCCTAGGCTTATTCTTGTCCAATTAGGGTTTTTAACCAATCTTGTGCATCTAATAGGTGTGTTTGTGTCATTGGATTAACATTTAGGTCATTTTCGTCCTCCCTAGGCATATTCTTGTCCAATTAGAGTTTTAGACCAATATTGTGCATCCAATGGGTTTTTAACCAATCTTGTGCATCCAATAGGTGTTTTTGTGTCATTGGATGATCAATTAGGTCATTTTGTTCTCCCTAGGCCTATTCTTGTCCAATTAGGGTTTTTAACCAATCTTGTGCATCCAATAGGTGTGTTTGTGTCATTGGATGATCAATTAGGTCATTTTCGTCCTCCCTATGCTTATTCTTGTCCAATTAGGGTTTTTAACCAATCTTGTGCATCCAATAAGTTGAGTTGTGTCATTGATTAACATTTAGGTCATTTTCGTCCTCCCTAGGCTTATTCTTGTCCAATTAGGGTTTTTAACCAATCTTGTGCATCCAATAGGTGTGTTTGTGTCATTGGATGATCAATTAGGTCATTTTCGTCCTCCATAGGCTTATTCTTGTCCAATTAGGGTTTTTAACCAATCTTTTGCATCCAATAAGTTGAGTTGTGTCATTGGATTAACATTTAGGTCATTTTCGTCCTCCCTAGGCTTATTCTTGTTCAATTAGGGTTCTTAACCAATCTTGTGCATCCAATAAGTTCATTTGTGTCATTGGATTAACATTTAGGTCATTTTTGTCCTCCCTAGGCATATTCTTGTCCAATTAGGGTTTTTAACCAATCTTGTGCATCCAATAGGTGTGTTTGTGTCATTGGATGATCAATTAGGTTATTTTCGTCCTCCCTAGGCTTATTCTTGTCCAATTAGCGTTTTTAACCAATCTTGTGCATCCAATAAGTTGAGTTGTGTCATTGGATTAACATTTAGGTCATTTTCGTTCTCCCTAGGCTTATTCTTGTCCAATTAGGGTTTTTTTACCAATCTTGTGCATCCAATAAGTTCATTTGTGTCATTGGATTAACATTTAGGTCATTTTCGTCCTCCCTAGGTATATTCTTGTCCAATTAGGGTTTTTAACCAATCTTGTGCATCCAATAGGTGTGTTTGTGTCATTGGATGATCAATTAGGTCATTTTCGTTCTCCCTAGGCTTATTCTTGTCCAATTAGGGTTTTTAACCAATCTTGTGCATCCAATAAGTTGAGTTGTGTCATTGGATTAACATTTACGTCATTTTCGTAATCCCTAGGCTTATTCTTGTCCAATTAGGGTTTTTAACCAATCTTGTGCATCCAATAGGTGTGTTTGTGTCATTGGATGATCAATTAGGTCATTTTCGTCCTCCCTAGGCTTATTCTTGTCCAATTAGGGTTTTTAACCAATCTTGTACATCCAATAAATTCATTTATGTCATTGCATTAACATTTAGGTCATATCCGTCCTCCCTAGGCATATTCTTGTCCAATTAGGGTTTTTAACCAATCTTGTGCATCCAATAAGTTCATTTGTGTCATTGGATTAACATTTAGGTCATTTTTGTCCTCCCTAGGCATATTCTTGTCCAATTAGGGTTTTTAACCAATCTTGTGCATCCAATAGGTGTGTTTGTGTCATTGGATGATCAATTAGGTCATATTCGTCCTCCCTAGGCTTATTCTTGTCCAATTAGGGTTTTTAACCAATCTTGTGCATCCAATAAGTTTGTTTGTGTCATTGGATGATCAATTAGGTCATTTTCGTCCTCCCTAGGCTTATTCTTGTCCAATTAGGGTTTTTAACCAATCGTGTGCATCCAATAACTTTGTTTGTGTCATTGAATTAATATTTAGGTCATTTTCGTCCTCCCTAGGCATATTCTTGTCCAATTAGGGTTTTTAACCAATCTTGTGCATCCAATAGGTGTGTTTGTGTCATTGGATGATCAATTAGGTCATTTTCGTCCTCCCTAGGCTTATTCTTGTCCAATTATGGTTTTTAACCAATCTTGTGCATCCAATAAGTTGAGTTGTGTCATTGGATTAACATTTAGGTCATTTTCGTTCTCCCTAGGCTTATTCTTGTCCAATTAGGGTTTTTAACCAATCTTGTGCAACCAATAAGTTCATTTGTGTCATTGGATTAACATTTAGGTCATTTTCGTCCTCCCTAGGTATATTCTTGTCCAATTAGGGTTTTTAACCAATCTTGTGCATCCAATAGGTGTGTTTGTGTCATTGGATAATCAATTTAGGTCATTTTCGTCCTCCCTAGGCATATTCTTGTCGAATTAGGGTTTTTAACGAATCTTGTGCATCCAATAGGTGTGTTTGTGGCAATGGATGATCAATTAGGTCATTTTCGTCCTCCCTAGGCTTATTCTTGTCCAATTAGGGTTTTTAACCAATCTTGTGCATCCAATAGGTGTGTTTGGGTCATTGGATGATCAATTAGGTCATTTTTGTCCTCCCTAGGCTTATTCTTGCCCAATTAGGGTTTTTAACCAATCTTGTGCATCAATTAAGTTGAGTTGTGTCATTGGATTAGCATTTAGGTTACTTTCGTCCTCCCTAGGCTTATTCTTGTCCAATTAGGGTTTTTAACCAATCTTGTGCATCCAATAAGTTCATTTGTGTCATTGGATTAACATTTAGGTCATTTTTGTCCTCCCTAGGCATATTCTTGTCCAATTAGGGTTTTTAACCAATCTTGTGCATCCAATAGGTGTGTTTGTGTCATTGGATGATCAATTAGGCCATTTTCGTCCTCCCTATGCTTATTCTTGTCCAATTAGGGTTTTTAACCAATGTTGTGCATCCAATAACTTTGTTTCTGTCATTGAATTAATATTTAGGTCATTTTCGTCCTCCCTAGGCTTATTCATGTCCAAACAGGGTTTTTAACCAATCTTGTGCATCCAATAAGTTGAGTTGTGTCATTGGATTAACATTTAGGTCATATTCGTCCTCCCTAGGCTTATTCTTGTCCAATTATGGTTTTTAACCAATCTTGTGCATCCAATAAGCTCATTTGTGTCATTGGATTAACATTTAGGTCATTTTCGTCCTCCCCCTAGGCATATTCTTGTCCAATTAGGGTTTTTAACCAATCTTGTGCTTCCAATAGGTGTGTTTGTGTCATTGGATGATGAATTAGGTCATTTTCGTCCTCCCTAGGCTTATTCTTGTCCAATTAGGGTTTTTAACCAATCTTGTGCATCCAATAAGTTGAGTTGTGTCATTGGATTAACATTTAGGTCATTTTCGTCCTCCGTAGGCTTATTCTTGTCCAATTAGGGTTTTTAACCAATCTTGTGCATCCAATAAGTTGAGTTGTGTCATTGAATTAACATTTAGGTCATTTTTGTCCTCCCTAGGCATATTCTTGTCCAATTAGGGTTTTTAACCAATTTTGTGCATCCAGTAGGTGTGTTTGTGTCATTGGATGATCAATTAGGTCATTTTCGTCCTCCCTAGGCTTATTCTTGTCCAATTAGGGTTTTTAACCAATCTTGTGCATCCAATAAGTTTGTTTGTGTCATTGAATTAATATTTAGGTCATTTTCGTCCTCCCTAGGCATATTCTTGTCCAATTAGGGGTTTTAACCAATCTTGTGCATCCAATAGGTGTGTTTGTGTCATTGGATGATCAATTAGGTCCTTTTCGTCCTCCCTAGGCTTATTCTTGTCCAATTAGGGTTTTTAACCAATCTTGTGCATCCAATAAGTTTATTTGTGTCATTGGATTAACATTTAGGTCATTTTCGTCCTCCCTAGGCATATTCTTGTCCAATTAGGGTTTTTAACCAATCTTGTGCTTCCAATAGGTGTGTTTGTGACATTGGATGATCAATTAGGTAATTTTCGTCCTCCCTAGGCTTATTCTTGTCCAATTAGGGTTTTTAACCAATCTTGTGCATCCAATAAGTTTGTTTATGTCATTGAATTAATATTTAGGTCATTTTCGTCCTCCCTAGGCATATTCTTGTCCAATTAGGGTTTTTAACCAATCTTGTGCATCCAATAGGTGTGTTTGTGTCATTGGATGATCAATTAGGTCATTTTCGTCCTCCCTAGGCATATTCTTGTCCAATTAGGGTTTTTATACAATCTTGTGCATCCAATAGGTGTGTTTGTGGCAATGGATGATCAATTAGGTAATTTTCGTCCTCCCTAGGCTTATTCTTGTCCAATTAGGGTTTTTAACCAATCTTGTGCATCCAATAAGTTTGTTTGTGTCATTGAATTAATATTTAGGTCATTTTCGTCCTCCCTAGGCATATTCTTGTCCAATTAGGGTTTTTAACCAATCTTGTGCATCCAATAGGTGTGTTTGTGTCATTGGATGATCAATTAGGTCATTTTCGTCCTACCTAGACTTATTCTTGTCAAATTAGGGTTTTTAATCAATCTTGTGCATCCAATAACTTTGTTTGTGTCATTGAATTAATATTTAGGTCATTTTCCTCCTCCCTAGGCATATTCTTGTCCAATTAGGGTTTTTAACCAATCTTGTGCATCCAATAGGTGTGTTTGTGTCATTGGATGATCAATTAGGTCATTTTCGTCCTTCCTAGGCTTACTCTTGTCCAATTAGGGTTTTTAACCAATGTTGTGCATCCAATAAGTTCATTTGTGTCATTGGATTAACATTTAGGTCATTTTTGTCCTCCCTAGGCATATTCTTGTCCAATTAGGGTTTTTAACCAATCTTGTGCATCCAATAGGTGTGTTTGTGTCATTGGATGATCAATTAGGTCATTTTCGTCCTCCCTAGGCTTATTCTTGTCCAATTAGGTTTTTAACCAATCTTGTGCATCCAATATGTATGTTTGTGTCATTCGATGATCAATTAGGTCGTATTCGTCCTCCCTAGGCTTATTCTTGTCCAATTAGGGTTTTTAACCAATGTTGTGCATCCAATAAGTTCGTTTGTGTCATTGAATTAACATTTAGGTCATTTTCGTCCTCCCTACTCATATTCTTGTCAAATTAGGGTTTTTAACCAATCTTGTGCCTTCAATAGGTGTGTTTGTGTCATTGGATGATCAATTTGGTCATTTTCGTCCTCCCTAGGCATATTCTTGTCCAATTAGGGTTTTTAACCAATCTTGTGCATCCAATAGGTGTGTTTGTGTCATTGGATGATCAATTAGGTCATTTTCGTCCTCCCTAGGCTTATTCTTGTCCAATTAGGGATTTTAACCAATCTTGTGCATCCAATAAATTTGTTTGTTTCATTGAATTAATATTTAGGTCATTTTCGTCCTCCCTAGGCTTATTCTTGTCCAATTAGGGTTTTTAACCAATCTTGTGCATCCAATAAGTTTGTTTGTGTCATTGAATTAATATTTAGGTCATTTTCGTCCTCCCTAGGCATATTCTTGTCCAATTAGGGTTTTTAACCAATCTTGTGCATCTAATAAGTTCATTATTGTCATTGGATGATCAATTAGGTCATTTTCGTCCTCCCTAGGTTTATTCTTGTCCAATTATGGTTTTTAACCAATCTTGTGCATCCAATAGGTGTGTTTGTGTCATTGGATGATCAATTAGGTCATTTTCGTCCTCCCTAGGGATATTCTTGTCCAATTAGGATTTTTAACCAATCTTGTGCATCCAATAAGTGTGTTTGTGTCATTGGATGGTCAATTAGGTCATTTTCGTCCTCCCTAGGCTTATTCTTGTCCAATTAGGGTTTTTAACCAATCTTGTGCATCCAATAAGTTTGTTTGTGTCATTGAATTAATATTTAGGTCATTTTCGTCCTCCCTAGGCATATTCTTGTCCAATTAGGGTTTTTAACCAATCTTGTGCATCCAATAAGTTCATTTGTGTTATTGGATTAACATTTAGGTCATTTTTGTCCTCCCTTGGCATATTCTTGTCCAATTAGGGTTTTTAACCAATCTTGTGCATCCAATAGGTGTGGTTGTGTCATTGGATGATCAATTAGGTCATTTTTGTCCTCCCTAGGCTTATTCTTGTCCAATTAGGGTTTTTAACCAATCTTGTGCATCCAATAAGTTTGTTTGTGTCATTGAATTAATATTTAGGTTATTTTCGTCCTCCCTAGGAATATTCTTGTCCAATTAGGGTTTTTAACCAATCTTGTGCATCCAATAGGTGTGTTTGTGTCATTGGATGATCAATTAGGTCATTTTCGTCCTCCCTAGGCTTATTCTTGTCCAATTAGGGTTTTTAACCAATCTTGTGCATCCAATAAGTTTGTTTGTGTCATTGAATTAATATTTAGGTCATTTTCGTCCTCCCTAGGCATATTCTTGTCCAATTAGGGTTTTTAACCAATCTTGTGCATCCAATAGTCGTGTTTGTGTCATTGGATAATCAATTAGGTCATTTTCGTCCTCCCTAGGCTTATTCTTGTCCAATTAGGGTTCTTAACCAATCTTGTGCATCCAATAAGTTCATTTGTGTCTTTGGATTAACATTTAAGTCATTTTCGTCCTCCCTTGGCATATTCTTGTCCAATTAGGGTTTTTAACCAATCTTGTGATTCCAATAGGTGTGTTTGTGTCATTGGATGATCAATTAGGTCATTTTCGTCCTCCCTAGGCTTATTCTTGTCCAATTAGGGTTTTTAACCAATCTTGTGCATCCAATAAGTTTGTTTGTGTCATTGAATTAATATTTAGGTCATTTTCGTCCTCCCTAGGCATATTCTTGTCCAATTAGGGTTTTTAACCAATCTTGTGCATCCAATAGGTGTGGTTGTGGAAATGGATGATCAATTAGGTCATTTTCGTCCTCCCTAGGCTTATTCTTTTCCAATTAGGGTTTTTAACCAATCTTGTGCATCCAATAGGTGTGTTTGTGTCATTGGATGATCAATTAGGTCATTTTCGTCCTCCCTAGGCTTATTCTTGTCCAATTAGGGTTTTTAACCGATCTTGTGCATCCAATAGGTGTGTTTGTGTCATTGGATGATCAATTAGGTCATTTTCGTCCTCTTTAGGAATATTCTTGTCCAATTAGGGTTTTTAACCAATCTTGTGCATCCAATAGGTGTGTTTGTGTCATTGGATGATCAATTAGGTCATTTTCGTCCTCCCTAGGCTTATTCTTGTCCAATTAGGGTTTTTAACCAATCTTGTGCATCCAATAAGTTTGTTTGTTTCATTGAATTAATATTTAGGTAATTTTCGTCCTCCCTAGGCATATTCTTGTCCAATTAGGGTTTTTAACCAATCTTGTGCATCCAATAGGTGTGTTTGTGTCATTGGATGATCAATTAGGTCACTTTCGTCCTCCCTAGGCATATTCTTGTCCAATTAGGGTTTTTAACCAATCATGTGCATCCAATAGGTGTGTTTGTGTCATTGGATGATCAATTAGGTCATTTTCGTCCTCCCTAGGCTTATTCTTGTCCAATTAGCGTTTTTAACCAATCTTGTGCATCCAATAAGTTTAGTTGTGTCATTGGATTAACATTTAGGTCATATTCGTCCTCCCTAGGCTTATTCTTGTCCAATTAGGGTTTTTAACCAATCTTGTGCATCCAATAAGATCATTCGTGTCATTGGATTAACATTTAGGTCATTTTCGTCCTCCCTAGGCATATTCTTGTCGAATTAGGGTTTTTAACCAATCTTGTGCATCTAATAGGTGTGTTTGTGTCATTGGATGATCAATTAGGCCATTTTCGTCCTCCCTATGCTTATTCTTGTCCAATTAGGGTTTTTAACCAATGTTGTGCATCCAATAACTTTGTTTCTGTCATTGAATTAATATTTAGGTCATTTTCGTCCTCCCTAGCCTTATTCTTGTCCAATTAGGGTTTTTAACCAATCTTGTGCATCCAATAAGTTGAGTTGTGTCATTGGATTAACATTTAGGTCATATTCGTCCTCCCTA
>JBBPBR010002566.1:593-10608 GCA_037974775.1 Cicer pinnatifidum | reverse complement strand
TCCTCCCTAGGCTTATTCTTGTCCAATTAGGGTTTTTAACCAATCTTGTGCATCCAATAAGTTTGTTTGTGTCATTGAATTAATATTTAGGTCATTTTCGTCCTCCCTAGGCATCATCTTGTCCAATTAGGATTTTTATCCAATCTTTTGCATCCAATAGGTGTGTTTGTGTCATTGGATGATCAATTAGGTCATTTTCGTCCTCCCTAGGCTTATTCTTGTCCAATTAGGGTTTTTAACCAATCTTGTGCATCCAATAATTTTGTTTGTGTTATTGAATTAATATTTAGGTCATTTTCGTCCTCCCTAGGCATATTCTTGTCCAACTAGGGTTTTTAACCAATCTTGTGCATCCAATAGGTTCATTTGTGTCATTGGATGATCGATTAGGTCATTTTCGTCCTCCCTAGGCATATTCTTGTCCAACTAGGGTTTTTAACCAATCTTGTGCATCCAATAGGTGTGTTTGTGTCAATTGATGATCAATTAGGTCATTTTAGTCCTCCCTAGGCTTATTCTTGTCCTATTAGGGTTTTTAACCAATCTTTTGCATCCAATAAGTTCATTTGTGTCATTGGATTAACATTTAGGTCATTTTCGTCCTCCCTAGGCATATTCTTGTCCAATTAGGGTTTTTAACCAATTTTGTGCATCCAATAGGTGTGTTTGTGTCATTGGATGATCAATTAGGTCATTTTCGTCCTCCCTAGGCGTATTATTGTCCAATTAGGGTTTTTAACCAATCTTGTGCATCCAATAAGTTCATTTGTGTCATTGGATGATCAATTAGGTCATTTTTGTCCTCCCTAGGCATATTCTTGTCCAACTAGGGTTTTTAACCAATCTTGTGCGTCCAATAGGTGTGTCTGTGTCATTGGATGATCAATTAGGTCATTTTCGTCCTCCCTAGGCTTATTCTTGTCCAATTAGGGATTTTAACCAATCTTGTGCATCCAATAATCTGAGTTGTGTCATTGGATTAACATTTAGGTCATTTTCGTTCTCCCTAGGCTTATTCTTGTCCAATTAGGGTTTTTAACCAATCTTGTGCATCCAATAAGTTCATTTGTGTTATTGGATTAACATTTAGGTCATATTCGTCCTCCCTAAGCATATTCTAGTCCAATTAGGGTTTTTAACCAATCTTGTGCATCCAATAGGTGTGTTTGTGTCATTGGATGATCAATTAGGTCATTTTCATCCTCCCTAGGCATATTCTTATCCAATTAGGGTTTTTAACCAATCTTGTGCATCCAATAGGTGTGTTTGTGTCATTGGATGATCAATTAGGTCATTTTTGTCCTCCCTAGGCTTATTCTTGTCCAATTAGGGTTTTTAACCAATCTTGTGCATCCAATAAGTTGAGTTGTGTCATTGGATTAACATTTAGGTCATTTTCATTCTCCCTAAGCTTATTCTTGTCCAATTAGGGTTTTTAACCAATCTTGTGGATCCAATAAGTTCATTTGTGTCATTGGATTCACATTTAGGTCATTTTCGTCCTCCCTAGGCATATTCTTGTCCAATTAGGGTTTTTAACCAATCTTGTGCATCCAATAGGTGTGTTTGTGTCATTGGATGATCAATTTAGGTCATTTTCGTCCTCCCTAGGCATATTCTTGTCCAATTAGGGTTTTTAACCAATCTTGTGCATCCAATAGGTGTGTTTGTGTCATTGGATGATCAATTAGGTCATTTTCGTCCTCCCTAGGCTTATTCTTGTCCAATTAGGGTTTTTAACCAATCTTGTGCATCCAATAAGTTCGTTTGTGTCATTGGATGAACAATTAGGTCATTTTCGTCCTCCCTAGGCTTATTCTTGTCCAATTAGGGTTTTTAACCAATCTTGTGCATCCAATAGGTGTGTTTGTGTCATTGGATCATCAATTAGGTCGTTTTCGTCCTCCCTAGGCTTATTCTTGTCCAATTAGGGTTTTGAACCAATCTTGAGCATCCAATAAGTTCATTTGTGTCATTGGATTAACATTTAGGTCATTTTCGTCCTCCCTAGGCATATTATTGTCCAATTAGGGTTTTTAACCAATCTTGTGCATCCAATAGGTGTGTTTGTGTCATTGGATGATCAATTTAGGTCATTTTCGTCCTCCCTAGGCATATTCTTGTCCAATTAGGGTTTTTAACCAATCTTGTGCATCCAGTAGGTGTGTTTGTGTCATTGGATGATCAATTAGGTCATTTTCGTCCTCCTTATGCTTATACTTGCCCAATTAGGGTTTTTAACCAATCTTGTGCATCCAATAGGTGTGTTTGTGTCATTGGATGATCAATTAGGTCATTTTCGTCCTCCCTAGGCTTATTCTTGTCCAATTAGGGTTTTTAACCAATCTTGTGCATCCAATAGGTGTGTTTGTGTCATTGGATGATCAATTAGGTCATTTTCGTCCTCCCTAGGCTTATTCTTGTCCAATTAGGGTTTTTAACCAATCTTGTGCATCCAATAGGTGTGTTTGTGTCATTGGATGATCAATTTGCTCATTTTCGTCCTCCCTAGGCTTATTCTTGTCCAATTAGGGTTTTTAACCAATCTTGTGCATCCAATAAGTTTGTTTGTGTCATTGAATTAATATTTAGTTCATTTTCGTCCTCCCTAGGCATCATCTTGTCCAATTAGGGTTTTTAACCAATCTTGTGCATCCAATAGGTGTGTTTGTGTCATTGGATGATCAATTAGGTCATTTTCGTCCTCCCTAGGCTTATTCTTGTCCAATTAGGGTTTTTAACCAATCTTGTGCATCCAATAAGTTCATTGGTGTCATTGTATGATCAATTAGGTCATTTTCGTCCTCCCTAGGCTTATTCTTGTCCAACTAGGGTTTTTAACCAATCTTGTGCATCCAATAGGTGTGTTTGTGTCATTGGATGATCAATTAGGTCATTTTCGTCCTCCCTAGGCTTATTCTTGTCCAATTAGGGTTTTTAACCAATCTTGTGCATCCAATAAGTTGAGTTGTGTCATTGGATTAACATTAAGGTCATTTTCATTCTCCCTAGGCTTATTCTTGTCCAATTAGGGTTTTTAACCAATCTTGTGCATCCAATAGGTGTGTTTGTGTCATTGGATGATCAATTAGGTCATTTTCGTCCTCCCTAGGCTTATTCTTGTCCAATTAGGGTTTTTAACCAATCTTGTGCATCCAATAGGTGTGTTTGTGTCATTGGATGATCAATTAGGTCATTTTCGTCCTCCCTAGGCTTATTCTTGTCCAATTAGGGTTTTTAACCAATCTTGTGCATCCAATAGGTGTGTTTGTGTCATTGGATGATCAATTAGGTCATTTTCTACCTCCCTAGGCTTATTCTTGTCCAACTAGGGTTTTTAACCAATCTTGTGCATCCAATAGGTGTGTTTGTGTCATTGGATGATCAATTAGGTCATTTTCGTCCTCCCTAGGCATATTCTTGTCCAACTAGGGTTTTTAACCAATCTTGTGCATCCAATAGGTGTGTTTGTGTCATTGGATGATCAATTAGGTCATTTTCGTCCTCCCTAGGCTTATTCTTGTCCAATTAGGGTTTTTAACCAATCTTGTGCATCCAATAGGTGTGTTTGTGTCATTGGATGATCAATTAGGTCACTTTGATCCTCCCTAGGCTTATTCTTGTCCAATAAGTGTTTTTAACCAATCTTGTGCATCCAATAAGTTCATTTGTGTCATTGGATTAACATTTAGGTCATTTTCGTCCTCCCTAGGCATATTCTTGTCCAATTAGGGTTTTTAACCAATCTTGTGCATCCAATAGGTGTGTTTGTGTCATTGGATGATCAATTAGGTCATTTTCGTCCTCCCTAGGCTTATTCTTGTCCAATTAGGGTTTTTAACCAATCTTGTGCATCCAATAAGTTGAGTTGTGTCATTGGTTTAACATTTAGGTCATTTTCGTTCTCCCTACGCTTATTCTTGTCCAATTAGGGTTTTTAACCAATCTTGTGCATCCAATAGGTGTGTTTGTGTCATTGGATGATCAATTATGTCATTTTCGTCCTCCCTAGGCATATTCTTGTCCAATTAGGGTTTTTAACCAATCTTGTGCATCCAATAGGTGTTTTTGTGTCATTGGATGATCAATTAGGTCATTTTCGTCCTACCTAGGCATATTCTTGTCCAATTAGGGTTTTTAACCAATCTTGTGCATCCAATACGTTCATTTGTGTTATTGGATTAACATTTAGGTCATTTTCGTCCTCCCTAGGCATATTCTTGTCCAATTAGGGTTTTTAACCAATCTTGTGCATCCAATAGGTTTGTTTGTGTCATTGGATGATCAATTAGGTCATTTTCGTCCTCCCTAGGCATATTCTTGTCCAATTAGGGTTTTTAACTAATCTTGTGCATCCAATAAGTTCATTTGTGTCATTGGATGATCAATTAGGTCATTTTCGTCCTCCCTAGGCATATTCTGGTCCAATTAGGGTTTTTAACCAATCTTGTGCATCCAATAGGTGTGTTTGTGTCATTGGATGATCAATTAGGTCATTTTCGTCCTCCCTAGGCTTATTCTTGTCCAATTAGGGTTTTTAACCAATCTTGTGCATCCAATAGGTGTGTTTGTGTCATTGGATGATCAATTAGGTCATTTTCGTCCTCCCTAGGCATATTCTTGTCCAATTAGGGTTTTTAACCAATTTTGTGCATCCAGTAGGTGTGTTTGTGTCATTGGATGATCAATTAGGTCATTTTCGTCCTCCCTAGGCTTATTCTTGTCCAATTAGGGTTTTTAACCAATCTTGTGCATCCAATAAGTTCATTTGTGTCATTGGATAATCAATTAGGTCATTTTCGTCCTCCCTAGGCATATTCTTGTCCAACTAGGGTTTTTAACCAATCTTGTGCATCCAATAAGTTCATTTGTTTCATTGGATGATCATTTAGGTCATTTTCGTCCTCCCTAGGCATATTCTTGTCCAACTAGGGTTTTTAACCAATCTTGTGCATCCAATAGGTGTGTTTGTGTCATTTGATGATCAATTAGGTCATTTTAGTCCTCCCTAGGCTTATTCTTGTCCTATTAGGGTTTTTAACCAATCTTTTGCATCCAATAAGTTCATTTGTGTCATTGGATTAACATTTAGGTCATTTTCGTCCTCCCTAGGCATATTCTTGTCCAATTAGGGTTTTTAACCAATTTTGTGCATCAAATAGGTGTGTTTGTGTCATTGGATGATCAATTAGGTCATTTTCGTCCTCCCTAGGCTTTTTGTTGTCCAATTAGGGTTTTTAACCAATCTTGTGCATCCAATAAGTTCATTTGTGTCATTGGATGATCAATTAGGTCATTTTCGTCCTCCCTAGGCATATTCTTGTCCAACTAGGGTTTTTAACCAATCTTGTGAATCCAATAAGTGTGTTTGTGTCATTGGATGATCAGTTGGGTCATTTTCGTCCTCCCTAGGCTTATTCTTGTCCAAATAGGGATTTTAACCAATCTTGTGCATCCAATAAGTTGAGTTGTGTCATTGGATTAACATTTAGGTCATTTTCGTTCTCCCTAGGCTTATTCTTGTCCAATTTGGGTTTTTAACCAATCTTGTGCATCCAATAAGTTCATTTGTGTTATTGGATTAACATTTAGGTCATATTCGTCCTCCCTAGGCATATTCTTGTCCAATTAGGGTTTTTAACCAATCTGGTGCATCCAATAGGTGTGTTTGTGTCATTGGATGATCAATTAGGTCATTTTCATCCTCCCTAGGCATATTCTTATCCAATTAGGGTTTTTAACCAATCTTGTGCATCCAATAGGTGTGTTTGTGTCATTGGATGATCAATTAGGTCATTTTTGTCCTCCCTAGGCTTATTCTTGTCCAATTAGGGTTTTTAACCAATCTTGTGCATCCAATAAGTTGAGTTGTGTCATTGGATTAACATTTAGGTCATTTTCATTCTCCCTAAGCTTATTCTTGTCCAATTAGGGTTTTTAACCAATCTTGTGCATCCAATAAGTTTGATTGTGCCATTGAATTAATATTTAGGTCATTTTCGTCCTCCCTAGGCATCATCTTGTCCAATTAGGGTTTTTAACCAATCTTTTGCATCCAATAGGTGTGTTTGTGTCATTGGATGTTCAATTTAGGTCATTTTCGTTCTCCCTATGCATATTCTTGTCCAATTAGGGTTTTTAACCAATCTTGTGCATCCAATAGGTGTGTTTGTGTCATTGGATGATCAATTCAGTCATTTTCGTCCTCCCTAGGCATATTCTTGTCCAACTAGGGTTTTTAACCAATCTTGTGCATCCAATAGGTGTGTTTGTGTCATTGGATGATCAATTAGGTCATTTTCGTCCTCCCTAGGCTTATTCTTGTCCAATTAGGGATTTTAACCAATCTTGTGCATCCAATAAGTTGAGTTGTGTCATTGGATTAACATTTAGGTCATTTTCGTTCTCCCTAGGCTTATTCTTGTCCAATTAGGGTTTTAAACCAATCTTGTGCATCCAATAAGTTCATTTGTGTTATTGGATTAACATTTAGGTCATATTCGTCCTCCCTAAGCATATTCTAGTCCAGTTAGGGTTTTTAACCAATCTTGTGCATCCAATAGATGTGTTTGTGTCATTGGATGATCAATTAGGTCATTTTCATCCTCCCTAGGCATATTCTTATCCAATTAGGGTTTTTAACCAATCTTGTGCATCCAATAGGTGTGTTTGTGTCATTGGATGATCAATTAGGTCATTTTCGTCATCCCTAGGCTTATTCTTGTCCAATTAGGGTTTTTAACCAATCTTGTGCATCCAATAGGTGTGTTTGTGTCATTGGAAGATCAATTAGGTCATTTTCGTCCTCCCTAGGCATATTCTTGTCCAATTAGGGTTTTTAACCAATCTTGTGCATCCAATAAGTTGAGTTGTGTCATTGGATTAACATTTAGGTCATTTTCGTCCTCCCTAGGCTTATTCTTGTCCAATTAGGGTTTATAACCAATCTTGTGCATCCAATAGGTGTGTTTGTGTCATTGGATGACCAATTAGGTGATTTTCGTCCTCCCTAGGCATATTCTAGTCCAATTAGGGTTTTTAACCAATCTTGTGCATCCAATAGGTGTGTTTGTGTCATTGGATGATCAATTAGGTCATTTTCGTCCTCCCTAGGCTTATTCTTGTCCAATTAGGGTTTTTAACCAATCTTGTGCATCCAATAGGTGTGTTTGTGTCATTGGATGATCAATTAGGTCATTTTCGTCCTCCCTAGGCTTATTCTTGTCCAATTAGGGTTTTTAACCAATCTTGTGCATCCAATAGGTGTGTTTGTGTCATTGGATGATCAATTAGGTTATTTTCGCCTCCCTAGGCTTATTCTTGTCCAATTAGGGTTTTTAACCAATCTTGTGCATCCAATAAGTTCATTTGTGTCATTGGATGATCAATTAGGTCATTTTCGTCCTCCCTAGGCATATTCTTGTCCAACTAGGGTTTTAAAACAATCTTGTGCATCCAATAGGTGTGTTTGTGTCATTGGATGATCAATTAGGTCATTTTCGTCCTCCCTAGGCTTATTCTTGTCCAATTAGGGTTTTTAACCAATCTTGTGCATCCAATAGGTGTGTTTGTGTCATTGGATGATCAATTAGGTCATTTTCGTCCTCACTAGGATTATTCTTGTCAAATTAGGGTTTTTAACCAATCTTGTGCATCCAATAGGTGTGTTTGTGTCATTGGATGATCAATTAGGTCATTTTCGTCCTCCCTAGGCTTATTCTTGTCCAATTAGGGTTTTTAACCAATCTTGTGCATCCAATAAGTTGAGTTGTGTCATTGGATTAACATTTAGGTCATTTTCGTCCTCCCTAGGCTTATTTTTGTCCAATTAGGGTTTTTAACCAATCTTGTGCATCCAATAACTTTGTTTGTGTCCTTGAATTAATATTTAGGTCATTTTCGTCCTCTCTAGGCATATTCTTGTCCAATTAGGGTTTTTAACCAATCTTGTGCATCCAATAGGTGTGTTTGTGTCATTGGATGATCAATTAGGTCATTTTCGTCCTCCCTAGGCATATTCTTATCCAATTAGGGTTTTTAACCAATCGTGTGCAGCCAATAGGTGTGTTTGTGTCATTGGATGATCAATTAGGTCATTTTCGTCCTCCCTAGGCTTATTCTTGTCCAATTAGGGTTTTTAACCAATCTTGTGCATCCAATAGGTGTGTTTGTGTCATTGGATGATCAATTAGGTCATTTTCGTCCTCCCTAGGCTTATTCTTGTCCAATTAGGGTTTTTAACCAATCTTGTGCATCCAATAACTTTGTTTGTGTCGTTGAATTAATATTTAGGTCATTTTCGTCCTCATTAGGCATATTCTTGTCCAATTAGGGTTTTTAACCAATCTTGTGCATCCAATAGGTGTGTTTGTGTCATTGGATGATCAATTAGGTCATTTTCGTCCTCCCTAGGCTTATTCTTGTCCAATTAGGGTTTTTAACCAATCTTGTGCATCCAATAACTTTGTTTGTGTCATTGAATTAATATTTAGGTCATTTTCGTCCTCCCTAGGCATATTCTTGTCCAATTAGGGTTTTTAACCAATCTTGCGCATCCAATAGGTGTGGTTGTGTCATTGAATGTTCAATTAGGTCATTTTTGTCCTCCCTAGGCATATTCTTGTCCAATTAGGGTTTTTAACCAATCTTGTGCATCCAATAGGTGTGTTTGTGTCATTCGATGATCAATTAGGTCATTTTCGTCCTCCCTAGGCATGTTCTTGTCCAACTAGGGTTTTTAACCAATTTTGTGCATCCAATAGGTGTGTTTGTGTCATTGGATGATCAATTAGGTCATTTTCGTCCTCCCTAGGCTTTTTCTTGTCCAATTAGGGTTTTTAACCAATCTTGTGCATCCAATAGGTGTGTTTGTGTCATTGGATGATCAATTAGGTCATTTTCGTCCTCCCTAGGCTTATTCTTGTCCAATTAGGGTTTTTAACCAATCTTGTGCATCCAATAACTTTGTTTGTGTCATTGAATTAATATTAATGTCATTTTCGTCCTCCCTAGGCATATTCTTGTCCAATTAGAGTTTTTAACCAATCTTGTGCATCCAATAAGTTGAGTTGTGTCATTGGATTAACATTTAGGTCATTTTCGTCCTCCCTAGGCATATTCTTGTCCAATTAGGGTTTTTAACCAATCTTGTGCATCCAATAGGTGTGTTTGTGTCATTGGATGATCAATTAGGTCATTTTCGTCCTCCCTAGGCTTATTCTTGTCCAATTAGGGTTTTTAACCAATCTTGTGCATCCAATAGGTGTGTTTGTGTCATTGGATGATCAATTAGGTCATTTTCGTCCTCCCTAGGCTTATTCTTGTCCAATTAGGGTTTTTAACCATTCTTGTGCATCCAATAGGTGTGTTTGTGTCATTGGATGATCAATTAGGTCATTGTTGTCCTCCCTAGGCTTATTCTTGTCCAATTAGGGTTTTTAACCAATCTTGTGCATCCAATAGGTGTGTTTGTGTCATTGGATGATCAATTAGGTCATTTTCGTCCTCCCTAGGCTTATTCTTGTCCAATTAGGGTTTTTAACCAATCTTGTGCATCCAATAAGTTGAGGTGTGTCATTGGATTAACATTTAGGTCATTTTCGTTCTCCCTAGGCTTATTCTTGTCCAATTAGGGTTTTTAACCAATCTTGTGCATCCAATAGGTGTGTTTGTGTCATTGGATGATCAATTAGGTCATTTTCATCCTCCCTAGGCATATTCTTGTCCAATTAGGCTTTTTAACCAATCTTGTGAATCCAATAAAGTTCATTTGTGTCATTGGATTAACATTTAGGTCATTTTCGTCCTCCCTAGGCATATTCTTGTCCAATTAGGGTTTTTAACCAATCTGGTGCATCCAATAGGTGTGTTTGTGTCATTGGATGATCAATTAGGTCATTTTCATCCTCCCTAGGCATATTCTTATCCAATTAGGGTTTTTAACCAATCTTGTGCATCCAATAGGTGTGTTTGTGTCATTGGATGATCAATTAGGTCATTTTTGTCCTCCCTAGGC
>JBBPBR010002565.1:0-10611 GCA_037974775.1 Cicer pinnatifidum | reverse complement strand
ACAAAAATAAGCCTAGGGAGGACGAAAATGACCTAAATGTTCATCCAATGACACAAATGAACTTATTGGATGCACAAGATTCGTTAGAAACCCTAATTGGACAAGAATAAGCCTAGGGAGGATGGAAATGACTTAAATGTTCATCCAATGACACAAACACACCTATTGCAGGCACAAGATTGGTTAAAAACCCTAATTGGACAAGAATAAGCCTAGGGAGGACGAAAAAGACTCAAATGTTAATCCAATGACACAAATGAACTTATTGGATGCACAAGATTGCTTAAAACCCTAATTGGACAAGAATAAGACTAGGGAGGACGAAAATGACCTAAATGTTCATCCAATGACACAAACACACCTATTGGATGCACAAGATTGGTTAAAAACCCTAATTGGACAACAATAAGCCTAGGGAGGATGAAAATGACCTAAATGTTGATCAAATAACACAAACACACCAATTGGATGCACAAGATTGGCTTAAAACCCTAATTGGACAAGAATAAGACTAGGGAGGACGAAAATGACCTAAATGTTCATCCAATATCACAAACACACCTATTGGATGCACAAGATTGGTTAAAAACCCTAATTAGACAACAATAAGCCTAGGGAGGATGAAAATGATCTAAATGATCATCTAATGACACAAACACACCTATTGGATGCACAAGATTGGTTAAAAACCCTAATTGCACAAAAATAAGCCTCGGGAGGACGAAAATGACCTTAATGTTCATCCAATGACACAAATGAACTTATTGGATGCACAAGATTGCTTAAAACCCTAATTGGACAAGAATAAGACTAGGAAGGACGAAAATGACCTAAATGTTCATCCAATGACACAAACACACCTATTGGATGCACAAGATTGGTTAAAAACCCTAATTGGACAACAATAAGCCTAGGGAGGATGAAAATGACCTAAATGTTCATCAAATAACACAAACACACCTATTGCATGCACAAGATTGGCTTAAAACCCTAATTGGACAAGAATAAGACTAGGGAGGACGAAAATGACCTAAATGTTCATCCAATATCACAAACACACCTATTGGATGCACAAGATTGGTTAAAAACCCTAATTGGACAACAATAAGCCTAGGGAGGATGAAAATGACCTAAATGATCATCCAATGACACAAATGAACTTATTGGATGCACAAGATTGCTTAAAACCCTAATTGGACAAGAATAAGACTAGGGAGGACGAAAATGACCTAAATGTTCATCCAATGACACAAACACACCTATTGGATGCACAAGATTGGTTAAAAACCCTAATTGGACAACAATAAGCCTAGGGAGGATGAAAATGAACTAAATGTTCATCTAATGACACAAACACACCTATTGGATGCACAAGATTGGTTAAAAACCCTAATTGCACAAAACTAAGCCTAGTGAGGACGAAAATAACCTAAATGTTCATCCAATGATACAAATGAACTTATTGGATGCACAAGATTGCTTAAAACCCTAATTGGACAAGAATAAGACTAGGGAGGACGAAAATGACCTAAATGTTCATCCAATGACACAAACACACCTATTGGATGCACAAGATTGGTTAAAAACCCTAATTGGACAACAACAAGCCTAGGGAGTAGGAAAATGACCTAAATGTTCATCTAATGACACAAACACACCTATTGGATGCACAAGATTGGTTAAAAACCGTAATTGCACAAAACTAAGCCTAGTGAGGACGAAAATAACCTAAATGTTCATCCAATGACACAAATGAACTTATTGGATTCACAAGATTGCTTAAAACCCTAATTGGACAAGAATAAGACTAGGGAGGACGAAAATGACCTAAATGTTCATCCAATGACACAAACACACCTATTGGATGCACAAGATTGGTTAAAAACCCTAATTGGACAAGAATAAGCCTACGGTGGACGAAAATGACCTAAATGTTCATCCAATGACACAAATGAACTTATTGGATGCACAAGATTGCTTAAAACCCTAATTGGACAAGAATAAGCCTAGGGAGGACGAAAATGACCTAAATGTTCATCCAATGACACAAATGAACTTATTGGATGCACAAGATTGCTTAAAAACCCTAATTGGACAAGAATAAGCCTAGGGAGGACGAAAAATGACATAAATGTTCATGTAATGACACAAATGAACTTATTGGATGCACAAGATTGCTTAAAACCCTAATTGGACAAGAATAAGACTAGGGAGGACGAAAATGACCTAAATGTTCATCCAATGACACAAACACACCTATTGGATGCACAAGATTGGTTAAAAACCCTAATTGGACAACAATAAGCCTAGGGAGGATGAAAATGACCTAAATGTTCATCAAATAACACAAACACACCTATTGGATGCACAAGATTGGCTTAAAACCCTAATTGGACAAGAATAAGACTAGGGAGGACGAAAATGACCTAAATGTTCATCCAATATCACAAACACACCTATTGGATGCACAAGATTAGTTAAAAACCCTAATTGGACAACAATAAGCCTAGGGAGGATGAAAATGAGCTAAATGATCATCTAATGACACAAACACACCTATTGGATGCACAAGATTGGTTAAAAACCCTAATTGCACAAAAATAAGCCTAGGGAGGACGAAAATGACCTAAATGTTCATCCAATGACACAAATGAACTTATTGGATGCACAAGATTGCTTAAAACCCTAATTGGACAAGAATAAGACTAGGGAGGACGAAAATGACATAAATGTTCATCCAATGACACAAACACACCTATTGGATGCACAAGATTGGTTAGAAACCCTAATTGGACAAGAATAAGCCTAGGGAGGAAGAAAATGACCTAAATGTTCATCCAATGACACAAACACACCTATTGGATGCACAACTTTGGTTAAAAACCCTAATTGGACAAGAATAAGCCTAGGGAGGACGGAAATGACCTAAATGTTCATCCAACGACACAAACACACCTATTGGATGCACAAGATTCGTTAGAAACCCTAATTGGACAACAATAAGCCTAAGGAGGACGAAAATGACCTAAATGTTCATCCAATGACACAAATGAACTTTTTGGATGCACAAGATTGCTTAAAACCCTAATTGGACAAGAATAAACCTAGGGAGGACGAAAATGACCTAAATGTTCATCAAATGACACAAACAAACCTATTGGAAGCACAAGATTGGTTAAAAACCCTAATTGGACAGGAATAAGCCTAAGGAGGACGAAAATGACCTAAATGTTCATCCAATGACACAAACACACCTATTGGATGCACAAGATTTGTTAGAAACCCTAATTGGACAAGAATAAGCCTAGAGAGGACGAAAATGACCTAAATGTTCATCCAATGACACAAATGAACTTATTGGATGCACAAGATTGCTTAAAACCCTAATTGGACAAGAATAAGACTAGGGAGGACGAAAATGACCTAAATGTTCATCAAATAACACAAACACATCTATTGGATGCACAAGATTGGCTTAAAACCCTAATTGGACAAGAATAAGACTAGGGAGGACGAAAATGACCTAAATGTTCATCCAATATCACAAACACACCTATTGGATGCACAAGATTAGTTAAAAACCCTAATTGTACAACAATAAGCCTAGGGAGGATGAAAATGACCTAAATGATCATCTAATGACACAAACACACCTATTGGATGCACAAGATTTGTTAAAAACCCTAATTGCACAAAAATAAGCCTAGGGAGGACGAAAATGACCTTAATGTTCATCCAATGACACAAATGAACTTATTGGATGCACAAGATTGCTTAAAACCCTAATTGGACAAGAATAAGACTAGGGAGGACGAAAATGACCTAAATGTTCATCCAATGACACAAACACACCTATTGGATGCACAAGATTGGTTAGAAACCCTAATTGGACAAGAATAAGCCTAGGGAGGAAGAAAATGACCTAAATGTTCATCCAATGACACAAACACACCTATTGGATGCACAAGATTGGTTAAAAACCCTAATTTGACAAGAATAAGCCTAGGGAGGACGAAAATGACCTAAATGTTAATCCAATGACACAAATGAACTTATTGGATGCACAAGATTGGTTAAAAACCCTAATTGGACAAGAATAAGCCTAGGGAGGATGAAAATGTCCTAAATGTTCATCCAATGACACAAACACACCTATTGGATGCACAAGATTGGTTAGAAACCCTAATTGGACAAGAATACGCCTAGGGAGGATGAAAATGACCTAAATGTTCATCCAATGACACAAATGAACTTATTGGATGCACAAGATTGGTTAAAAACCCTAATTGGACAAGAATAAGCCTAGGGAGGACGAAAATGACCTAAATGTTTATCCAATGACACAAACGAACTTATTGGATGCACAAGATTGGTTAAAAACCCTAATTGGACAAGAATAAGCCTAGGGAGGACGAAAATGACCTAAATGTTCATCCAATGACACAAACACACCTATTGGATGCACAAGATTGGTTAAAAACCCTAATTGGACAAGAATAAGCCTAGGGAGGACGAAAACTACTTAAATGTTAATCCAATGACACAAATGAACTTATTGGATGCACAAGATTGCTTAAAACCCTAATTGGACAAGAATAAGCCTAGGGAGGACGAAAATGACCTAAATGTTCATCCAATGACACAAACACACCTATTGGATGCACAAGATTGGTTAGAAACCCTAATTGGACAAGTATAAGCCTAGGGAGGACGAAAATGACCTAAATGTTAATCCAATGACACAAATGAACTTATCGGATGCACAAGATTGGTTAAAAACCCTAATTGGACAAGAATAAGCCTAGGGAGGACGAAAATGACCTAAATGTTCATCCAATGACACAAATGAACTTATTGGATGCACAAGATTGGTTAGAAACCCTAATTGGACAAGAATAATTCTAGGGAGGACAAAAATGACCTAAATGTACATCCAATGACACAAATGAACTTATTGGATGCACAAGATTGGTTAAAAACCCTAATTGGACAAGAATAAGCCTAGGGAGGACGAAAATGACCTAAATGTTCATCCAATGACACAAATGAACTTATTGGATGCACAAGATTGCTTAAAAACCCTAATTGGACAAGAATAAGCCTAGGGAGGACGAAAATGACCTAAATGTTCATCCAATGACACAAATGAACTTATTAGACGCACAAGATTGCTTAAAAACCCTAATTGGACAAGAATAAGACTAGGAAGGACGAAAATGACCTAAATGTTCATCCAATGACACAAACACACCTATTGGATGCACAAGATTGGTTAAAAACCCTAATTGGACAACAATAAGCCTAGGGAGGATGAAAATGACCTAAATGGTCATCTAATGACACAAACCCACCTATTGGATGCCCAAGATTGGTTAAAAACCCTAATTGCACAAAAATAAGCCTAGGGAGGACGAAAATGACCAAAATGTTCATCCAATGACACAAATGAACTTATTGGATGCACAAGATTGCTTAAAACCCTAATTGGACAAGAATAAGACTAGGGAGGACGAAAATGACCTAAATGTTCATCCAATGACACAAACACAACTATTGGATGCACAAGATTGGTTTAAAACCCTAATTGGACAACAATAAGCCTAGGGAGGATGAAAATGACCTAAATGTTCATCTAATGACACAAACACACCTATTGGATGCACAAGATTGGTTAAAAACCCTAATTGCACAAAAATAAGCCTAGGGAGGACGAAAATGACCTAAATGTTCATCCAATGACACAAACACACCTATTGGATGCACAAGATTGGTTAAAAACCCTAATTGGACAACAATAAGCCTAGGGAGGATGAAAATGACCTAAATGTTCATCAAATAACACAAACACACCAATTGGATGCACAAGATTGGCTTAAAACCCTAATTGGACAAGAATAAGACTAGGGAGGACGAAAATGACCTAAATGTTCATCCAATATCACAAACACACCTATTGGATGCACAAGATTGGTTAAAAACCCTAATTGGACAACAATAAGCCTAGGGAGGATGAAAATGACCTAAATGGTCATCTAATGACACAAACCCACCTATTGGATGCCCAAGATTGGTTAAAAACCCTAATTGCACAAAAATAAGCCTAGGGAGGACGAAAATGACCAAAATGTTCATCCAATGACACAAATGAACTTATTGGATGCACAAGATTGCTTAAAACCCTAATTGGACAAGAATAAGACTAGGGAGGACGAAAATGACCTAAATGTTCATCCAATGACACAAACACATCTATTGGATGCACAAGATTGGTTAGAAACCCTAATTGAACAAGAATAAGCCTAGGGAGGACGAAAATTACTTAAATATTAATCCAATGACACAAATGAACTTATTGGATGCACAAGATTGCTTAAAAACCTTAATTAGACAAGAATAAGCCTAGGGAGGACGAAAATGACCTAAATGTTCATCCAATGACACAAATGAACTTATTGGATGCACAAGATTGCTTAAAAACCCTAATTGGACAAGAATAAGCCTAGGGGGGACGAAAATGACCTAAATGTTCATCCAATGACACAAATGAACTTATTGGATGCACAAGATTGCTTAAAAACCCTAATTGGACAAGAATAAGCCTAGGGAGGACGAAAATGACCTAAATGTTCATCCAATGACACAAACAAACTTATTGGATGCACAAGATTGCTTAAAACCCTAATTGGACAAGAATAAGACTAGGGAGGACGAAAATGACCTAAATGTTCATCCAATGACACAAACACACCTATTGGATGCACAAGATTGGTTAAAAACCCTAATTGGACAAGAATAAGCCTTGGGAGGATGAAAATGACCTAAATGTTCATCCAATGACACAAATGAACTTATTGGATGCATAAGATTGGTTAAAAACCCTAATTGGACAAGAATAAGCTTAGGGTGGACGAAAATGACCTAATTGTTCATCCAATGACACAAATGAACTTTTTTGGATGCACATGATTGGTTAAAAACCCTAATTGGACAAGAATAAGCCTAGGGAGGATGAAAATGACCTAAATATTCATCCAATGACACAAATGAACTTATTGGATGCACAAGATTGCTTAAAACCCTAATTGGACAAGAATAAGACTAGGGAGGACGAAAATGACCTAAATGTTCATCCAATGACACAAACACACCTATTGGATGCACAAGATTGGTTAAAAACCCTAATTGGACAAGAATAAGCCTTGGGAGGACGAAAATGATCTAAATGTTCATCCAATGACACAAATGAACTTATTGGATGCACAAGATTGGTTAAAAACTCTAATTGGACAAGAATAAGCCTAGGGTGGACGAAAATGACCTAAATGTTCATCCAATGACACAAATGAACTTATTGGATGCACAAGATTGGTAAAAAATCCTAATTCGACAAGAATAAGCCTAGGTAGGACGACAATGACTTAAATCTTAATCAAATGACACAAATTAACTTATTGGATGCACAAGATTGCTTAAAACCCTAATTGGACAAGAATAAGACTAGGGAGGACGAAAATGACCTAAATGTTCATCCAATGACACAAACACACCTATTGGATGCACAAGATTGGTTAAAAACCCTAATTGGACAACAATAAGCCTAGGGAGGATGAAAATGACCTAAATGTTCATCTAATGACACAAACACACCTATTGGATGCACAAGATTGGTTAAAAACCCTAATTGCACAAAAATAAGCATTGGGAGGACGAAAATGACATAAATTTTAATCAATGACACAAATGAACTTATTGGATGCACAAGATTGCTTAAAACCCTAATTGGACAAGAATAAGACTAGGGAGGACGAAAATGACCTAAATGTTCATCCAATGACACAAACACACCTATTGGATGCACAAGATTGGTTAAAAACCCTAATTGGACAAGAATAAGCCTAGGGAGGACGAAAATGACCTAAATGTTCATCCAATGGCACAAATGAACTTATTGGATGCACAAGATTGCTTAAAACCCTAATTGGACAAGAATAAGACTAGGGAGGACGAAAATGACCTAAATGTTCATCCAATGACACAAACACATCTATTGGATGCACAAGATTGGTTAGAAACCCTAATTGAACAAGAATAAGCCTAGGGAGGACGAAAATTTCTTAAATATTAATCCAATGACACAAATACATCTATTGGATGCACAAGATTGGTTAGAAACCCTAATTGGACAAGAATAAGACTAGGGAGGACGAAAATGACCTAAATGTTCATCCAATGACACAAACACACCTATTGGATGCACAAGATTGGTTAAAAACCCTAATTGGACAAGAATAAGCCTAGGGAGGACGAAAATGACCTAAATGTTCATCCAATGACACAAATGAACTTATTGGATGCACAAGATTGGTTAAAAACCCTAATTGGAAGAGAATAAGCCTAGGGAGGACGAAAATGACCTAAATGTTCATCCAATGACACAAACACACCTATTGGATGCACAAGATTGGTTAGAAACCCTAATTGAACAAGAATAGGCCTAGGGAGGACGAAAATGACTTAAATCTTAATCCAATGACACAAATGAACTTATTGGACGCACAAGATTGCTTAAAACCCTAATTGGACAAGAATAAGACTAGGGAGGACGAAAATGACCTAAATGTTCATCCAATGACACAAACACACCTATTGGATGCACAAGATTGGTTAAAAACCCTAATTGGACAACAATAAGCCTAGGGAGGATGAAAATGACCTAAATGTTCATCTAATGACACAAACACACCTATTGGATGCACAAGATTGGTTAAAAACCCGAATTGCACAAAACTAAGCCTAGTGAGGACGAAAATAACCTAAATGTTCATCCAATGACACAAATGAACTTATTGGATGCACAAGATTGCTTAAAACCCTAATTGGACAAGAATAAGACTAGGGAGGACGAAAATGACCTAAATGTTCAACCAATGACACAAACACACCTATTGGATGCACAAGATTGGTTAAAAACCCTAATTGGACAACAATAAGCCTAGGGAGGATGAAAATGACCTAAATGTTCATCAAATAACACAAACACACCTATTGGATGCACAAGATTGGCTTAAAACCCTAATTGGACAAGAATAAGACTAGGGAGGACGAAAATGACCTAAATGTTCATCCAATATCACAAACACACCTATTGGATGCACAAGATTGGTTAAAAACCCTAATTGCACAAAAATAAGCCTAGGGAGGACGAAAATGACCTTAATGTTCATCCAATGACACAAATGAACTTATTGGATGCACAAGATTGCTTAAAACCCTAATTGGACAAGAATAAGACTAGGGAGGACGAAAATGACCTAAATGTTCATCCAATGACACAAACACACCTATTGGATGCACAAGATTGGTTAAAAACCCTAATTGGACAACAATAAGCCTAGGGAGGATGAAAATGACCTAAATGTTCATCAAATAACACAAACACACCAATTGGATGCACAAGATTGGCTTAAAACCCTATTTGGACAAGAATAAGACTAGGGAGGACGAAAATGACCTAAATGTTCATCCAATAACACAAACACACCTATTGGATGCACAAGATTGGTTAAAAACCCTAATTGGACAACAATAAGCCTAGGGAGGATGAAAATGATCTAAATGATCATCTAATGACACAAACACACCTATTGGATGCACAAGAATGGTTAAAAACCCTAATTGCACAAAAATAAGCCTAGGGAGGACGAAAATGACCTTAATGTTCATCCAATGACACAAATGAACTTATTGGATGCACAAGATTGCTTAAAACCCTAAATGGACAAGAATAAGACTAGGGAGGACGAAAATGACCTAAATGTTCATCCAATGACACAAACACACCTATTGGATGCACAAGATTGGTTAAAAACCCTAATTGGACAAGAATAAGCCTAGGGAGGAAGAAAATGACCTAAATGTTCATCCAATGACACAAACACACCTATTGGATGCACAACTTTGGTTAAAAACCCTAATTGGACATGAATAAGCCATGGGAGGACGAAAATGACCTAAATGTTCATCCAATGACACAAACACACCTATTGGATGCACAAGATTCGTTACAAACCCTAATTGGACAAGAATAAGCCTAGAGAGGATGAAAATGACTTAAATGTTAATCCGATGACACAAATGAAGTTATTGGATGCACAAGATTGCTTAAAACCATAATTGGACAAGAATAAGACTTGGGAGGACGAAAATGACCTAAATGTTCATCCAATGACACAAACACACCTATTGGATGCACAAGATTGGTTAAAAACCCTAATTGGACAACAATAAGCCTAGGGAGGATGAAAACGACCTAAATGTTCATCAAATAACACAAACACACCTATTGGATGCACAAGATTGGCTTAAAACCCTAATTGGACAAGAATAAGACTAGGGAGGACGAAAATGACCTAAATGTTCATCCAATATCACAAACACACCTATTGGATGCACAAGATTAGTTAAAAACCCTAATTGGACAACAATAAGCCTAGGGAGGATGAAAATGACCTAAATGATCATCTAATGACACAAACACACCTATTGGATGCACAAGATTGGTTAAAAACCCTAATTGCACAAAAATAAGCCTAGGGAGGACGAAAATGACCT
>JBBPBR010002564.1:0-10613 GCA_037974775.1 Cicer pinnatifidum | reverse complement strand
GACGAAAATGACCTAAATGTTCATCCAATGACACAAACACACCTATTGGATGCACAAGATTGGTTAGAAACCCTAATTGAACAAGAATAAGCCTAGGGAGGACGAAAATGACTTAAATCTTAATCCAATGACACAAATGAACTTATTGGATGCACAAGATTGGTTAGAAACCCTAATTGAACAAGAATAAGCCTAGGGAGGACGAAAATGACTTAAATCTTAATCCAATGACACAAATGAACTTATTGGATGCACAAGATTGCTTAAAACCCTAATTGGACAAGAATAAGACTAGGGAGGACGAAAATGATCTAAATGTTCATCCAATGACACAAACACACCTATTGGATGTACAAGATTGGTTAAAAACCCTAATTGGACAACAATAAGCCTAGGGAGGATGAAAATGACCTAAATGTTCATCTAATGACACAAATGAACTTATTGGATGCACAAGATTGCTTAAAACCCTAATTGGACAAGAATAAGACTAGGGAGGACGAAAATGACCTAAATGTTCATCCAATGACACAAACCCACCTATTAGATGCACAAGATTGGTTAGAAACCCTAATTGGACAAGAAAAAGCCTAGGGAGGACGAAAATGATCTAAATGTTCATCCAATGACACAAATGAACTTATTGGATGCACAAGATGGCTTAAAAACCCTAATTGGACAAGAATAAGCCTAGGGAGGACGAAAATGACCTAAATGTTCATCCATTGACACAAATGAACTTATTGGATGCACAAGATTGCTTAAAACCCAAATTGGACAAGAATAAGACTAGGGAGGACGAAAATAACCTAAATGTTCATCAAATGACACAAACACACCTATTGGATGCACAAGATTGGCTTAAAACCCTAATTGGACAAGAATAAGACTAGGGAGGACGAAAATGACCTAAATGTTCATCCAATGACACAAACACACCTATTGGATGCACAAGATTGGTTAAAAACACTAATTGGACAAACACACCTATTGGATGCACAAGATTGGGTAAAAACCCTAATTGCACGAAAATAAGCCTAGGGAGGACGAAAATGACCTAAAGGTTCATGCAATGACACAAATGAACTTATTGGATGCACAAGATTGCTTAAAACCCTAATTGGACAAGAATAAGCCTAGGGAGGACGAAAATGACCTAAATGTTCATCCAATGACACAAACACACCTATTGGATGCACAAGATAGGTTAGAAACCCTAATTGAACAAGAATAAGCCTAGGGAGAACGAAAATGACCTAAATGTTCATCCAATGACACAAATGAACTTATTGGATGCACAAGATTGCTTAAAACCCTAATTGGATAAGAATAAGCCTTGGGAGGACGAAAATGACCTAAATGTTCATCCAATGACACAAACACACCTATTGGATGCACAAGATTGGTTAGAAACCCTAATTGGACAAGAATAAGCCTAGGGAGGACGAAAATGACCTAAATGTTCATCCAATGACACAAATGAACTTATTGGATGCACAAGATTGCTTAAAAACCCTAATTGGACAAGAATAAGCCTAGGGAGGACGAAAATGACCTAAATGTTCATTTTATGACACAAACACACCTATTGGATGCACAAGATTGGTTAAAAACCCTTATTGCACGAAAATAAGACTAGGGAGGACGAAAATGTCCGAAATGTTCATGCAATGACACAAATGAACTTATTGGATGCACAAGATTGCTTAAAACCCTAATTGGACAAGAATAAGACTAGGGAGGACGAAAATGACCTAAATGTTCATCCAATGACACAAACACACCTATTGGATGCATAAGATTGGTTAGAAACCCTAATTGGACAAGAATAAGCCTAGGGAGGACGAAAATTACCTAAATGTTCATCCAATGACACAAATGAACTTATTGGATGCACAAGATTGCTTAAAAACCCTAATTGGACAAGAATAAGCCTAGGGAGGACGAAAATGACCTAAATGTTCATCCAATGACACAAACACAGCTATTGGATGCACAAGATTGGTTAAAAACCCTAATTGGACAAGAATATGCCTAGGGAGGACGAAAATGACCTAAATGTTCATCCAATGACACAAATGAACTTATTGGATGCACAAGATTGCTTAAAAACCCTAATTGGACAAGAATAAGCCTAGGGAGGACGAAAATGACCTAAATGTTCATCCAATGACACAAATACACCTATTGGATGCACAAGATTTGTTAGAAACCCTAATTGGACAAGAATAAGCCTAGGAAGGACGAAAATGACCTAAATGTTCATCCAATGACACAAATGAACTTATTGGATGCACAAGATTGGTTAAAAACCCTAATTGGACAAGAATAAGCCTAGGGAGGACGAAAATGACCTAAATGTTCATCCAATGACACAAATGAACTTATTGGATGCACAAGATTGGTTAAAAACCCTAATTGGACAAGAATAAGGCTATGGAGGACAAAAATGACCTAAATGTTCATCCAATGGCACAAATGAAATTATTGGATGCACAAGATTGGTTAAAAACCCTAATTGGACAAGAATAAGCCTAGGGTGGACGAAAATGACCTAAATGTTTATCCAATGACACAAATGAACTTATTGGATGCACAAGATTGGTTAAAAACCCTAATTGGATAAGAATAAGCCTAGGGAGGACGAAAATGACCTAAATGTTCATCCAATGACACAAACACACCTATTGGATGCACAAGATTGGTTAAAAACCCTAATTGGACAAGAATAAGCCTAGGGAGGACGAAATTGACCAAAATGTTCATCCAATGACACAAACACACCTATTGGATGCACAAGATTGGTTAGAAACCCTAATTGAACAAGAATAAGCCTAGGGAGGACGAAAATGACTTAAATCTTAATCCAATGACACAAATGAACTTATTGGATGCACAAGATTGCTTTAAACCCTAATTGGACAAGAATAAGACTAGGGAGGATGAGAATGACCTAAATGTTCATCAAATGACACAAACACACCTATTGGATGCACAAGATTGGTTAAAAACCCTAATTGGACAACAATAAGCCTAGGGAGGAAGAAAATGACCTAAATGTTCATCTAATGACACAAACACACCTATTGGATGCACAAGATTGGTTAAAAACCCTAATTGCACAAAACTAAGCCTAGTGAGGACGAAAATAACCTAAATGTTCATCCAATGACACAAATGAACTTATTGGATGCACAAGATTGGTTAAAAACCCTAATTGGACATGAATAAGCCTTGGGAGGACGAAAATGACCTAAATGTTCATCCAATGACACAAATGAACTTATTGGATGCACAAGATTGGTTAAAAACCCTAATTGGACAAGAATAAGCCTAGGGTGGACGAAAATGACCTAAATGTTCATCCAATGACACAAATGAACTTATTGGATGCATAAGATTGGTTAAAAGCCCTAATTGGACAAGAATAAGCCTATGGAGAACGAAAATGACCTAAATGTTCATCCAATGACACAAACACACCTATTGGATGCACAAGATTGGTTAAATACCCTAATTGGACAAGAATAATCCTAGGGAGGACGAAAATGACCTAAATGTTCATCCAATGACACAAATGAACTTATTGGATGCACAAGATTGGTTAAAAACCCTAATTGGACAACAATAAGCCTTGGGAGGACGAAAATGACCTAAATGTTCATCCAATGACACAAATGAACTTATTGGATGCACAAGATTGGTTAAAAACCCTAATTGGACAAGAATAAGCCTTGGGAGGACGAAAATGACCTAAATGTTCATCCAATGACACAAATGAACTTATTGGATGCACAAGATTGCTTAAAACCATAATTGGACAAGAATAAGACTAGGGAGGGCGAAAATGACCTAAATGTTCATCCAATGACACAAACACACCTATTGGATGCACAAGATTGGTTAGAAACCCTAATTGAACAAGAATAAGCCTAGGGAGGACGAAAATGACTTAAATCTTAATCCAATGACACAAATGAACTTATTGGACGCACAAGATTGCTTAAAACCCTAATTGGACAAGAATAAGACTAGGGAGGACGAAAATGACCTAAATGTTCATTCAATGACACAAACACACCTATTGGATGCACAAGATTGGTTAAAAACCCTAATTGGACAACAATAAGCCTAGGGAGGATGAAAATGACCTAAATGTTCATCTAATGACACAAACACACCTATTGGATGCACAAGATTGGTTAAAAACCCTAATTGGACAACAATAAGCCTAGGGAGGATGAAAATGACCTAAATGTTCATCTAATGTCACAAACACACCTATTGGATGCACAAGATTGGTTAAAAACCCTAATTGCACCAAAATAAGCCTAGGGAGGACGAAAATGACCTAAATGTTCATCCAATGACACAAATGAACTTATTGGATGCACAAGATTGCTTAAAAACCCTAATTGGACAAGAATAAGCCTAGGGAGGACGAAAATGACCTAAATGTTCATCCAATGACACAAATGAACTTATTGGATGCACAAGATTGGTTAAAAACCCTAATTGGACAAGAATAAGCCTCGGGAGGACGAAAATGACCTAAATGTTCATCCAATGACACAAATGAACTTATTGGATGCACAAGATTGCTTAAAAACCCTAATTGGACAAGAATAAGCCTAGGGAGGACGAAAATGACCTAAATGTTCATCCAATGACAAAAATGAACTTATTGGATGCACAAGATTGCTTAAAACCCTAATTGGACAAGAATAAGACTAGGGAGGACGAAAATGACCTAAATGTTCATCCAATGACACAAACACACCTATTGGATGCACAAGATTGGCTAGAAACCCTAATTGGACAAGAATAAGCCTAGGGAGGACGAAAATGACCTAAATGTTCATCCAATGACACAAATGAACTTATTGGATGCACAAGATTGCTTAAAACCCTAATTGGACAAGAATAAGACTAGGGAGGACGAAAATGACCTAAATGTTCATCCAATGACACAAATACATCTATTGGATGCACAAGATTGGTTAGAAACCCTAATTGGACAAGAATAAGACTAGGGAGGACGAAAATGACCTAAATGTTCATCCAATGACACAAACACATCTATTGGATGCACAAGATTGGTTAGAAACCCTAATTGGACAAGAATAAGCCTAGGGAGGACGAAAATGACCTAAATGTTCATCCAATGACACAAATGAACTTATTGGATGCACAAGATTGCTTAAAAACCTTAATTGGACAAGAATAAGCCTAGGGAGGACGAAAATGACCTAAATGTTCATCCAATGATACAAATACACCTATTGGATGCACAAGATTGGTTTAAAACCCTAATTGGACAAGAATATGCCTAGGGAGGACGAAAATGACCTAAATGTTCATCCAATGACACAAATGAACTTATTGGATGCACAAGATTGCTTAAAAACCCTAATTGGACAAGAATAAGCCTAGGGAGGACGAAAATGACCTAAATGTTCATCCAATGACACAAATACACCTATTGGATGCACAAGATTCGTTAGAAACCCTAATTGGACAAGAATAAGCCTAAGGAGGACGAAACTGACCTAAATGTTCATCCAATGACACAAATACACCTATTGGATGCACAAGATTGGTTAAAAACCCTAATTGGACAAGAATATGCCTAGGGAGGACGAAAATGACCTAAATGTTCATCCAATGACACAAATGAACTTATTGGATGCACAAGATTGCTTAAAAACCCTAATTGGACAAGAATAAGCCTAGGGAGGACGAAAATGACCTAAATGTTCATCCAATGACACAAATCCACCTATTGGATGCACAAGATTGCTTAAAAACCCTAATTGGACAAGAATAAGCCTAGGGAGGACGAAAATGACCTAAATGTTCATCCAATGACACAAATGAACTTATTGGATGCACAAGATTGCTTAAAAACCCTAATTGGACAAGAATAAGCCTAGGGAGGACGAAAATGACCTAAATGTTCATCCAATGACACAAATACACCTATTGGATGCACAAGATTGGTTAGAAACCCTAATTGGACAAGAATAAGACAAGGGAGGACGAAAATGACCTAAATGTTCATCCAATGACACAAACACACTTATTGGATGCACAAGATTGGTTAAAAACCATAATTGGACAAGAATAAGCCTAGGGAGGACGAAAATGACCTAAATGTTCATCCAATGACACAAATGAACTTATTGGATGCACAAGATTGCTTAAAAACCCTAATTGGACAAGAATAAGCCTAGGGAGGACGAAAATGACCTAAATGTTCATCCAATGACACAAATGAACTTATTGGATGCACAAGATTGCTTAAAAACCCTAATTGGACAAGAATAAGCCTAGGGAGGACGAAAATGACCTAAATGTTCATCCAATGACACAAATACAACTATTTGATGCACAAGATTGGTTAGAAACACTAATTGGACAAGAATAAGCCTAGGTAGGACGAAAATGACCTAAATGTTCATCCAATGACACAAACACACCTATTGGATGCACAAGATTGGTTAAAAACCCTAATTGGACAAGAATAAGCCTAGGGAGGACGAAAATGACCTAAATGTTCATCCAATGACACAAATGAACTTATTGGATGCACAAGATTGGTTAGAAACCCTAATTGGACAAGAATAAGCCTAGGGAGGACGAAAATGACCAAAATGTTCATCCAATGACACAAATGAACTTATTGGATGCACAAGATTGCTTATAAACCCTAATTGGACAAGAATAAGCCTAGGCAGGACGAAAATGACCTAAATGTTCATCCAATGACACAAATGAACTTATTGGATGCACACGATTGCTTAAAAACCCTAATTGGACAAGAATAAGCCTAGGGAGGACGAAAATGACCTAAATGTTCATCCAATGACACAAATACACCTATTGGATGCAAAAGATTGGTTAGAAACCCTAATTTGACAAGAATAAGCCTAGGGAGGACGAAAATGACCTGAATGTTCATCCAATGACACAAACACACCTATTGGATGCACAAGATTGGTTAAAAACCCTAATTGGACAACAATAAGCCTTGGGAGGACGAAAATGACCTAAATGTTCATCCAATGACACAAATGAACTTATTGGATGCACAAGATTGGTTAAAAACCCTAATTGGACAAGAATAAGCCTAGGGTGGACGAAAATGACCTAAATGTTTATCCAATGACACAAATGAACTTATTGGATGCACAAGATTGTTTAAAACCCCTAATTGGACAAGAATAAGCCTAGGGAGGACGAAAATGACCTAAATGTTCATCCAATGACACAAACACACCTATTGGATGCACAAGATAGGTAAGAAACCCTAATTGAACAAGAATAAGCCTAGGGAGGACGAAAATGACCTAAATGTTCATCCAATGACACAAATGAACTTATTGGATGCACAAGATTGCTTAAAAACCCTAATTGGACAAGAATAAGCCTAGGGAGGACGAAAATGACCTAAATGTTCATCCAATGACACAAATGAACTTATTGGATGCACAAGATTGCTTAAAACCCTAATTGGACAAGAATAAGACTAGGGAGGACGAAAATGACCTAAATGTTCATCCAATGACACAAACACACCTATTGGATGCACAAGATTGGTTAGAAACCCTAATTGAACAAGAATAAGCCTAGGGAGGACGAAAATGACTTAAATCTTAATCCAATGACACAAATGAACTTATTGGATGCACAAGATTGCTTTAAACCCTAATTGGACAAGAATAAGACTAGGGAGGACGAAAATGACCTAAATGTTCATCCAATGAGACACAAACACACCTATTGGATGCACAAGATAGGTTAGAAACCCTAATTGGACAAGAATAAGCCTAGGGAAGACGAAAATGATCTAAATGTTCATCCAATGACACAAATGAACTTATTGGATGCACAAGATTGTTTAAAAACCCTAATTGGACAAGAATAAGCCTAGGGAGGACGAAAATGACCTAAATGTTCATCCAATGACACAAATGAACTTATTGGATGCACAAGATTGGTTAAAAACCCTAATTGGACAAGAATAAGCCTTGGGAGGACGAAAATGACCTAAATGTTCATCCAATGACACAAATGAACTTATTGGATGCACAAGATTTGTTAAAAACCCTAATTGGACAAGAATTAGCCTAGGGAGGACGAAAAATGACCTAAATGTTCATCCAATGACACAAATGAACTTATTGGATGCACAAGATTGCTTAAAACCCTAATTGGACAAGAATAAGCCTAGGAAGGACGAAAATGACCTAAATGTTCATCCAATGACACAAATGAACTTATTGGATGCACAAGAATGCTTAAAAACCTTAATTGGACAAGAATAAGCCTAGGGAGGACGAAATATGACCTAAATGTTCATCCAATGACACAAATGAACTTATTGGATGCACAAGATTGCTTAAAACCCTAATTGGACAAGAATAAGACTAGGGAGGACGAAAATGACCTAAATGTTCATCCAATGACACAAACACACCTATTGGATGCACAAGATTGGTTAGAAACCCTAATTGAACAAGAATAAGCCTAGGGAGGACGAAAATGACTTAAATCTTAATCCAATGACACAAATGAACTTATTGGATGCACAAGATTGCTTATAAACCATAATTGGACAAGAATAAGCCTAGGGAGGACGAAAATGACCTAAATGTTCATCCAATGACACAAATGAACTTATTGGATGCACAAGATTGCTTAAAAACCCTAATTGGACAAGAATAAGCCTAGGGAGGACGAAAATGACCTAAATGTTCACCCAATGACACAAATGAACTTATTGGATGCACAAGATTGCTTAAAACCCTAATTGGACAAGAATAAGACTAGGGAGGACGAAAATGACCTAAATGTTCATCCAATGACACAAACACACCTATTGGATGCACAAGATTAGTTAGAAACCCTAATTGAATAAGAATAAGCCTAGGGAGGACGAAAATGACTTAAATCTTAATTCAATGACACAAATGAACTTATTGGATGCACAAGATTGCTTTAAACCCTAATTGGACAAGAATAAGACTAGGGAGGATGAAAATGACCTAAATGTTCATCAAATGACACAAACACACCTATTGGATGCATAAGATTGGTTAAAAACCCTAATTGGACAACAATAAGCCTAGGGAGGATGAAAATGACCTAAATGTTCATCTAATGACACAAACACACCTATTGGATGCACAAGATTGGTTAAAAACCCTAATTGCACAAAAATAAGCCTAGGGAGGACGAAAATGACCTAAATGTTCATCCAATGACACAAATGAACTTATTGGATGCACAAGATTGCTTAAAACCCTAATTGGACAAGAATAAGACTAGGGAGGACGAAAATGACCTAAATGTTCATCGAATGACATAAACACACCTATTGGATGGACAAGATTGGTTAGAAAACCTAATTGGACAAGAATAAGCCTAGGGAGGACGAAAATGACCTAAATGTTCATCCAATGACACAAATGAACTTATTGGATGCACAAGATTGCTTAAAACCCTAATTGGACAAGAATAAGACTAGGGAGGACAAAAATGACCTAAATGTTCATCCAATGACACAAACACACCTATTGGATGCACAAGATTGGTTAGAAACCCTAATTGAACAAGAATAAGCCTAGGGAGGACGAAAATGACTTAAATCTTAATCCAATGACACAAATGAACTTATTGGATGCACAAGATTGCGTAAAACCCTAATTGGACAAGAATAAGCCTTGGGAGGACGAAAATGACCTAAATGTTCATCCAATGACACAAACACACCTATTGGATGCACAAGATTGGTTAGAAACCCTAATTGAACAAGAATAAGCCTAGGGAGGACGAAAATGACCTAAATGTTCATCCAATGACACAAACCCACCTATTAGATGCACAAGATTGGTTAGAAACCCTAATTGGACAAGAATAAGCCTAGGGAGGACGAATATGATCTAAATGTTTATCCAATGACACAAATGAACTTATTGGATGCACAAGATGGCTTAAAAACCCTAATTGGACAAGAATATGCCTAGGGAGGACGAAAATGACCTAAATGTTCATCCATTGACACAAATGAACTTATTGGATGCACAAGATTGCTTAAAACCCAAATTGGACAAGAATAAGACTAGGGAGGACGAAAATGACCAAAATGTTCATCCAATGACACAAACACACCTATTGGATGCACAAGATTTGTTAGAAACCCTAATTGAACAAGAATAAGCCTAGGGAGGACGAAAATGACTTAAATCATAATCCAATGACACAAATGACCTTATTGGATGCACAAGATTGCTTAAAACCCTAATTGGACAAGAATAAGACTAGGGAGGACGAAAATGACCTAAATGTTCATCCAATGACACAAACACACCTATTAGATGCACAAGATTGGTTAAAAACCCTAATTAGACAACAATAAGCCTAGAGAGGATGAAAATGACCTAAATGTTCATCTAATGACACAAACACACCTATTGGATGCACAAGATTGGTTAAAAACCCTAATTGCACAAAACTAAGCCTAGTGAGGACGAAAATAACCTAAATGTTCATCCAATGACACAAATGAACTTATTGGATGCACAAGATTGGTTAAAAACCCTAATTGGACA
>JBBPBR010002563.1:0-10617 GCA_037974775.1 Cicer pinnatifidum | reverse complement strand
TTTGTGTCATTGGATGATCAATTAGGTCATTTTCGTCCTCCCTAGGCTTATTCTTATCCAATTAGGGTTTTTAACCGATCTTGTGCATCCAATAGGTGTGTTTGTGTCGTTGGATGATCAATTAGGTCATTTTCGTCCTCCCTATGCATATTCTTGTCCAATTAGGGTTTTTAACCAATCTTGTGCATCCAATAAGTTCATTTGTGTTATTGGATTAACATTTAGGTCATATTTGTCCTCCCTAGGCATATTCTTGTCCAATTAGGGTTTTTAACCAATCTTGTGCATCCAATAGGCGTGTTTGTGTAATTGGATGATCAATTAGGTCATTTTCGTCCTCCCTAGCCTTATTCTTGTCCAATTAGGATTTTTAACCAATCTTGTACATCCAATAAGTTCATTTGTGTCATTGGATTAACATTTAGGTCATTTTCGTCCTCCCTAGGCATATTCTTGTCCAATTAGGGTTTTTAACCAATCTTGTGCATCCAATAGGTGTGTTTGTGTCATTGGAAGATCAATTAGGTTATTTTCGTCCTCCCTAGGCTTATTCTTGTCCAATTAGGGTTTTTAACTAATCTTGTGCATCCAATAAGTTCATTTATGTCATTGGATGATCAATTAGGTCATTTTCGTCCTCCCTAGGCATATTCTTGTCCAATTAGGGTTTTTAACCAATCTTGTGCATCCAATAGGTGTGTTTGTGTCATTGGATGATCAATTAGGTCATTTTCGTCCTCCCTAGGCTTATTCTTGTCCAATTAGGGTTTTTAACCGATCTTGTGCATTCAATAGGTGTGTTTGTGTCATTGGATGATCAATTAGGTCATTTTCGTCCTCCGTAGGCTTATTCTTGTCCAATTAGGGTTTTTAACCGATCTTGTGCATCCAATAAGTTGAGTTGTGTCATTGGATTAACATTTATATCATTTTCGTTCTCCCTAGGCTTATTCTTGTCCAATTAGGGTTTTTAACCAATTTTGTGCATCCAATAGGTGTGTTTGTGTCATTGGATGATCAATTAGGTCATTTTCGTCCTCCCTAGGCTTATTCTTGTCCAATTAGGGTTTTTAACCAATCTTGTGCATCGAATTACTTTGTTTGTGTCATTGAATTAATATTTAGGTCATTTTCGTCCTCCCTAGGCATATTCTTGTCCAATTAGGGTTTTTAACCAATCTTGTGCATCCAATAGGTGTGTTTGTGTCATTGGATGATCAATTAGGTCATTTTCGTCCTCCCTAGGCTTATTCTTGTCCAATTAGGGTTTTTAACCAATCTTGTGCATCTGATAAGTTTGTTTGTGTCATTAAATTAATATTGAGGTCATTTTCTTCCTCCCTAGGCATATTCTTTTCCAATTAGGGTTTTTAACCAATCTTGTGCATCCAATAAGTTGAGTTGTGTCATTGGATTAACATTTAGGTCATTTTCGTCGTCCCTGGGCTTATTCTTGTCCAATTAAGGTTTTTAATCAATCTTGTGCATCCAATAGGTGTGTTTGTGTCATTGGATGATCAATTAGGTCATTTTCGTCCTCCCTAGGCATATTCTTGTCCAATTAGGGTTTTTAACCAATCTTGTGCATCCAATAGGTGTGTTTGTGTCATTGGATGATCAATTAGGTCATTTTCGTCCTCCCTAGGCTTATTCTTGTCCAATTAGGGTTTTTAACCAATCTTGTCCATCCAATAGGTGTGTTTGTGTCATTGGATGATCAATTAGGTCATTTTCGTCCTCCCTAGACTTATTCTTGTCAAATTAGGGTTTTTAACCAATCTTGTGCATCCAATAACTTTGTTTGTGTCATTGAATTAATATTTATGTCATTTTCGTCCTCCCTAGGCATATTCTTGTCCAATTAGGGTTTTTAACCAATCTTGTGCATCCAATAGGTGTGTTTGTGTCATTGGATGATCAATTAGGTCATTTTCGTCCTCCCTAGGCTTATTCTTGTCCAATTAGAGTTTTTAACCAATCTTGTGCATCCGATAAGTTTGTTTGTGTCATTGAATTAATATTTAGGTCATTTACGTTTTCCCTAGGCATATTCTTGTCCAATTTGGGTTTTTTACCAATCTTGTGCATCCAATAGGTGTGTTTGTGTCATTGGATGATCAATTAGGTTATTTTCGTCCTCCCTAGACATATTCTTGTCCAATTAGGGTTTTTAACTAATCTTGTACATCCAATAAGTTCATTTGTGTCATTGGATGATCAATTAGGTCATTTTCGTCCTCCCTAGGCATATTCTTGTCCAATTAGGGTTTTTAACCAATCTTGTGCATCCAATAGGTGTGTTTGTGTCATTGGATGATCAATTAGGTCATTTTCGTCCTCCCTAGGCTTATTCTTGTCCAATTAGGGTTTTTAACCAATCTTGTGCATCCAATACGTTCATTTGTGTCATTGGATTAACATTTTGGTCATTTTCGTCCTCCCTAGGCATATTCTTGCTCATTTAGAGTTTTAGACCAATCTTGTGCATCCAATAGGTGTGTTTGTGTCATTGGATGATCAATTAGGTAATTTTCGTCCTCCCAAAGCTTATTCTTGTCCAATTAGGGTTTTTAACTAATCTTGTGCATCCAATAAGTTCATTTGTGTCATTGGATGATCAATTAGGTCATTTTCGTCCTCCCTAGGCATATTCTTGTCCAATTAGGGTTTTTAACCAATCTTGTGCATCCAATAGGTGTGTTTGTGTCATTGGATGATCAATTAGGTCATTTTCGTCCTCCCTAGGCTTATTCTTGTCCAATTAGGGTTTTTAACCAATCTTGTGCATCCAATAGGTGTGTTTGCGTCATTGGATGATCAATTAGGTCATTTTCGTCCTCCCTAGGCTTATTCTTGTCCAATTAGGGTTTTTAACCGATCTTGTGCATGCAATAGGTGTGTTTGTGTCATTGGATGATCAATTAGGTCATTTTCGTCCTCCCTAGGCTAATTCTTGTCGAATTAGGGTTTTTAACCAATCTTGTGCATCCGATAAGTTTGTTTGTGTCATTGAATTAATATTTAGGTCATTTTCGTCCTCCCTAGGCATATTCTTGTCCAATTAGGGTTTTTAACCAATCTTGTGCATCCAATAGGTGTGTTTGTGTCATTGGATGATCAATTAGGTCATTTTCGTCCTCCCTAGGCTTATTCTTGTCCAATTAGGGTTTTTAACCAATCTTGTGCATCCAATAAGTTGAGTTGTGTCATCGGATTAACATTTAGGTCATTTTCGTCATCCCTAGGCTTATTCTTGTCCAATTAGTGTTTTTAACCAATCTTGTGCATCCAATATGTGTGTTTGTGTCATTGGATGATCAATTAGGTCATTTTCGTCCTCCATAGGCTTATTCTTGTCCAATTAGGGATTTTAACCAATCTTGTGCATCAAATAAGTTGAGTTGTGTCATTGGATTAACATTTAGGTCATTTTTGTCCTCCCTAGGCTTATTCTTGTCCAATTAGGGTTTTTAACCAATCTTGTGCATCCAATAAGTTCATTTGTGTCATTGGATTAACATTTAGGTCATTTTCATCCTGCCTAGGCATATTCTTGTCCAATTAGGGTTTTTAACCAATCTTGTGCATCCAATAGATGTGTTTGTGTCATTGGATGATCAATTAGGTTATTTTCGTCCTCCCTAGGCTTATTCTTGTCCAATTAGGGTTTTTAACCAATCTTGTGCATCCAATAAGTTGAGTTGTGTCATTCGATTAACATTTAGGTCATTTTCGTCCTCCCTAGGCTTATTCTTCTCCAATTAGGGATTTTAACCAATCTTGTGCATCCAATAAGTTCATTTGTGTCATTGGATTAACATTTAGGTCATTTTCGTCCTCCCTAGGCATATTCTTGTCCAATTAGAGTTTTAGACCAATCTTGTGCATCCAATAGGTGTGTTTGTGCTATTGGATGATCAATTAGGTTATTTTCGTCCTCCCTAGGCTTATTCTTGTCCAATTAGTGTTTTTAACTAATCTTGTGCATCCAATAAGTTCATTTGTGTCATTGGATGATCAATTAGGTCATTTTCGTCCTCCCTAGGCATATTCTTGTCCAATTAGGGTTTTTAACCAATCTTGTGCATCCAATAGGTGTGTTTGTGTCATTGGATGATCAATTAGGTTATTTTCGTCGTCCCTAGGCTTATTCTTGTCCAATTAGGGTTTTTAACCAATCTTGTGCATCCGATAAGTTTGTTTGTGTCATTGAATTGATATTTAGGTCATTTTCGTCCTCCCTAGGCATATTCTTGTCCAATTAGGGTTTTTAACCAATCTTGTGCATCCAATAGGTGTGTTTGTGTCATTGGATGATCAATTAGGTCATTTTCGTCCTCCCTAGGCTTATTCTTGTCCAATTAGTGTTTTTAACCAATCTTGTGCATCCAATAAGTTTGTTTGTGTCATTGGATGATCAATTAGGTCATTTTCGTCCTCCCTAGGCATATTCTTGTCCAATTAGGGTTTTTAACCAATCTTGTGCATCCAATAGGTGTGTTTGTGTCATTGGATGATCAATTAGGTCATTTTCGTCCTCCCTAGACTTATTCTTGTCCAATTAGGGTTTTTAACCAATATTGTACATCTAATAAGTTCATTTGTGTCATTGGATTAACATTTAGGTGATTTTCGTCCTCCCTAGGCATATTCTTGTCCAATTAGAGTTTTTAACCCATCTTGTGCATCCAATAGGTGTGTTTGTGTCATTGGATGATCAATTAGGTCACTTTCGTCCTCCCTAGGCTTATTCTTGTCCAATTAGTGTTTTTAACCGATCTTGTGCATCCAATAGGTGTGTTTGTGTCATTGGATGATCAATTAGGTCATTTTCGTCCTCCCTAGGCATATTCTTGTCCAATTAGGGTTTTTAACCAATCTTGTGCATCCAATAGGTGTGTTTGTGTCATTGGATGATCAATTAGGTCATTTTCGTCCTCCCTAGGCTTATTCTTGTCCAATTAGGGTTTTTAACCGTTCTTGTGCATCAAATAGGTGTGTTTGTGTCGTTGGATGATCACTTAGGTCATTTTCGTCCTCCCTAGGCATATTCTTGTCCAATTAGGGTTTTTAACCAATCTTGTGCATCCAATAGGTGTGTTTGTGTCATTGGATGATCAATTAGGTCATTTTCGTCCTCCCTAGGCATATTCTTGTCCAATTAGGGTTTTTAACCAATCTTGTGCATCCAATAGGTGTGTTTGTGTCATTGGATGATCAATTAGGTTATTTTCTTCCTCCCTATGCATATTCTTGTCCAATTAGGGTTTTTAACTAATCGTGTGCATCCGATAAGTTCATTTGTGTCATTGGATGATCAATTAGGTCATTTTCGTCCTCCCTAGGCATATTCTTGTCCAATTAGGGTTTTTAACCAATCTTGTGCATCCAATAGGTGTGTTTGTGTCATTGGATGATCAATTAGGTCATTTTCGTCCTCCCTAGGCATATTCTTGTCCAATTAGGGTTTTTAACCAATCTTGTGCATCCAATAGGTGTGTTTGTGTCATTGGATGATCAATTAGGTCATTTTCGTCCTCCCTAGGCTTATTCTTGTCCATTTAGGGTTTTTAACCAATCTTGTGCATCCTATAGGTGTGTTTGTGTCATTGGATGATCAATTAGGTCATTTTCGTCCTCCCTAGGCTTATTCTTGTCCAATTAGGGTTTTTAACCAATCTTGTGCATCCAATAGGTGTGTTTGTGTCATTGGATGATCAATTAGGTCATTTTCGTCCTCCCTAGGCTTATTCTTGTCCAACTAGGGTTTTTAACCAATCTTGTGCATCCAATAGGTGTGTCTGTGTCATTGGATGATCAATTAGGTTATTTTCGTCCTCCCTAGGCTTATTCTTGTCCAATTAGGGTTTTTAACCAATCTTGTGCATCCAATAGGTGTGTTTGTGTCATTGGATGATCAATTAGGTCATTTTCGTCCTTTCTATGCTTATTCTTGTTCAATAAGGGTTTTTAACCAATCTTGTGCATCCAATAGGTGTGTTTGTGTCATTGGATGATCAATTAGGTCATTTTCGTCCTTTCTATGCTTATTCTTGTTCAATAAGGGTTTTTAACCAATCTTGTGCATCCAATAGGTGTGTTTGTGTCATTGGATGATCAATTAGGTCATTTTCGTCCTCCCTAGGCTTATTCTTGTCCAATTAGGGTTTTTAACTAATCTTGTGCATCCAATAGGTGTGTTTGTGTCATTGGATGATCAATTAGGTCATTTTCGTCCTCCCTAGGCTTATTCTTGTCCAATTAGGGTTTTTAACTAATCTTGTGCATCCAATAAGTTCATTTGTGTCATTGGATGATCAATTAGGTCATTTTCGTCCTCCCTAGGCATATTCTTGTCCAACTAGGGTTTTTAACCAATCTTGTGCATCCAATAGGTGTGTTTGTGTCTTTGGATGATCAATTAGGTCATTTTCGTCCTCCCTAGGCTTATTCTTTTCCAATTAGGGTTTTTAACCAATCTTGTGCATCCAATAGGTGTGTTTGTGTCATTGGATGATCAATTAGGTCATTTTCGTCCTCCCTAGGCTTATTCTTGTCCAATTAGGGTTTTTAACCAATCTTGTGCATCCAATAGGTGTGTTTGTGTCGTTGGATGATCAATTGGGTCATTTTCGTCCTCCCTAGGCATATTCTGGTCCAATTAGGGTTTTTAACCAATCTTGTGCATCCAATAGGTGTGTTTGTGTCATTGGATGATCAATTAGGTCATTTTCGTCCTCCCTAGGCTTATTCTTGTCCAATTAGGGTCTTTAACCAATCTTCTGCATCCGATAAGTTTGTTTGTGTCATTGAATTAATATTTAGGTCATTTTCGTCCTCCCTATGCATATTCTTGTCTAATTAGGGTTTTTAACCAATCTTGTGCATCCAATAGGTGTGTTTGTGTCATTGGATGATCAATTGGGTTATTTTCGTCCTCCCTAGGCTTATTCTTGTCCAATTAGGGTTTTTAACTAATCTTGTGCATCCAATAAGTTCATTTGTGTCATTGGATGATCAATTAGGTCATTTTCGTCCTCCCTAGGCATATTCTTGTCCAATTAGGGTTTTTAACCAATCTTGTGCATCCAATAGGTGTGTTTGTGTCATTGGATGATCAATTAGGTCATTTTCGTCCTCCCTAGGCATATTCTTGTCCAATTAGGGTTTTTAACCAATCTTGAGCATCCAATAGGTGTGTGTGTGTCATTGGATGTTCAATTAGGTCATTTTCTTCCTCCCTAGGCTTATTCTTGTCCAATTAGGGTTTTTAACCAATCTTGTGCATCCAATAGGTGTGTTTGTGTCATTGGATGATTAATTAGGTCATTTTCGTCCTCCCTAGGTTTATTCTTGTCCAATTAGGGTTTCTAACCAATCTTGTGCATCCAATAGGTGTGTTTGTGTCATTGGATGATCAATTAGGTCATTTTCGTCATCCCAAGGCCTATTCTTGTCCAATTAGGGTCTTTAACCAATCTTGTGCATCCATTAAGTTCATTTGTGTCATTGGATGATCAATTAGGTCATTTTCGTCCTCCCTAGGCATATTCTTGTCCAATTAGGGTTTTTAGCCAATCTTGTGCATCCAATAGGTGTGTTTGTATCATTGGATGATCAATTAGGTCATTTCCGTCCTCCCTAGGCATATTCTTGTCCAATTAGGGTTTTTAACCAATCTTGTGCATCCAATAGGTGTGTTTGTGTCATTGGATGATCAATTAGGTCATTTTCGTCCTCCCTAGGCTTATTCTTGTCCAATTAGGGTTTTTAACCAATCTTGTGCATCCAATTAGTTGAGTTGTGTCATTGGATTAACATTTAGGTCATTTTCGTCCTCCCTAGCCTTATTCTTGTCCAATTAGGGTTTTTAATCAATCTTGTGCATCCAATAAGTTCATTTGTGTCATTGGATTTACATTTAGGTCATTTTCGTCCTCCCTAGGCATATTCTTGTCCAATTAGGGTTTTTAACCAATCTTGTGCATCCAATAGGTGTGTTTGTGTCATTGGATGATCAATTAGGTCATTTTCGTTATCCCTAGGCTTATTCTTGTCCAATTAGGGTTTTTAACTAATCTTGTACATCCAATAAGTTCATTTGTGTCATTGGATGATCAATTAGGTCATTTTCGTCCTCCCTAGGCATATTCTTGTCCAATTAGGGTTTTTAACCAATCTTGTGCATCCAATAGGTGTGTTTGTGTCATTGGATGATCAATTAGGTTATTTTCATCCTCACTAGGCTTATTCTTGTCCAATTAGGGTTTTTAACCAATCTTGTGCATCCAATAAGTTCATTTGTGTCATTGGATTTACATTTAGGTCATTTTCGTCCTCCCTAGGCATATTCTTGTCCAATTAGGGTTTTTAACCAATCTTGTGCATCCAATAGGTGTGTTTGTGTCGTTGGATGATCAATTAGGTCATTTTCGTTATCCCTAGGCTTATTCTTGTCCAATTAGGGTTTTTAACTAATCTTGTACATCCAATAAGTTCATTTGTGTCATTGGATGATCAATTAGGTCATTTTCGTCCTCCCTAGGCATATTCTTGTCCAATTAGGGTTTTTAACCAATCTTGTGCATCCAATAGGTGTGTTTGTGTCATTGGATGATCAATTAGGTCATTTTCGTCCTCCCTAGGCTTATTCTTGTCCAATTAGGGTTTTTAACCAATCTTGTGCATCCAATAAGTTGAGTTGTGTCATTGGATTAAAATTTAGGTCATTTTCGTCCACCCTAGGCATATTCTTGTCCAATTAGGGTTTTTAATCAATCTTGTGCATCCAATAGGTGTGTTTGTGTCATTGGATGATCAATTAGGTTATTTTCGTCCTCCCTAGTCTTATTCTTGTCCAATTAGCGTTTTTAACCAATCTTGTGCATCCAATAGGTGTGTTTGTGTCATTGGGTGATCATTTAGGTCATTTTCGTCCTCCCTAGGCATATTCTTGTCCAATTAGGGTTTTTAACGAATCTTGTGCATCCAATAGGTGTGTTTGTGTCATTGGATGATCAATTAGGTCATTTTCGTCCTCCCTAGGCATATTCTTGTCCAATTAGGGTTTTTAACCAATCTTGTTCATCCTATAGGTGTGTTTGTGTCATTGGATGATCAATTAGGTCATTTTCGTCCTCCCTAGGCTTATTATTGTCCAATTAGGGTTTTTAACCGATCTTGTGCATCCAATAGGTGTGTTTGTGTCATTGGATGATCAATTAGGTCATTTTCGTCCTCCCTAGGCATATTCTTGTCCAATTAGGGTTTTTAACCAATCTTGTGCATCCAATAGGTGTGTTTGTGTCATTGGATGATCAATTAAGTCATTTTCGTCCTCCCTAGGCTTATTATTGTCCAATTAGGGTTTTAAACCAATCTTGTGCATCCAATAAGTTGAGTTGTGTCATTGGATCAACATTTATGTCATTTTCGTCCTCCCTAGGCTTATTCTTGTCCAATTAGGGTTTTTAACCAATCTTGTGCGTCCAATACGTTCATTTGTGTCATTGGATTAACATTTAGGTCATTTTCGTCCTCCCTAGGCATATTCTGGTCCAATTAGAGTTTTAGACCAATCTTGTGCATCCAATAGGTGTGTTTGTGTCATTGGATGATCAATTAGGATATTTTAGTCCTCCCTAGGCTTATTCTTGTCCAATTAGGGTTTTTAACTAATCTTGTGCATCCAATAAGTTCATTTGTGTCATTGGATGATCAATTAGGTCATTTTCGTCCTCCCTAGGCATATTCTTGTCCAATTAGGGTTTTTAACCAATCTTGTGCATCCAATAGGTGTGTTTGTGTCATTGGATGATCAATTAGGTCATTTTCGTCCTCCCTAGGCTTATTCTTATCCAATTAGGGTTTTTAACCGATCTTGTGCATCCAATAGGTGTGTTTGTGTCGTTGGATGATCAATTAGGTCATTTTCGTCCTCCCTATGCATATTCTTGTCCAATTAGGGTTTTTAACCAATCTTGTGCATCCAATAAGTTCATTTGTGTTATTGGATTAACATTTAGGTCATATTTGTCCTCCCTAGGCATATTCTTGTCCAATTAGGGTTTTTAACCAATCTTGTGCATCCAATAGGCGTGTTTGTGTCATTGGATGATCAATTAGGTCATTTTCGTCCTCCCTAGCCTTATTCTTGTCCAATTAGGATTTTTAACCAATCTTGTACATCCAATAAGTTCATTTGTGTCATTGGATTAACATTTAGGTCATTTTCGTCCTCCCTAGGCATATTCTTGTCCAATTAGGGTTTTTATCCAATCTTGTGCATCCAATAGGTGTGTTTGTGTCATTGGAAGATCAATTAGGTTATTTTCGTCCTCCCTAGGCTTATTCTTGTCCAATTAGGGTTTTTAACTAATCTTGTGCATCCAATAAGTTCATTTGTGTCATTGGATGATCAATTAGGTTATTTTCGTCCTCCCTAGGCTTATTCTTGTCCAATTATGGTTTTTAACCAATCTTGTGCATCCAATAAGTTCATTTGTGTCATTGGATTAACATTTAGGTCATTTTCGTTCTCCCTAGGCTTATTCTTGTCCAATTAGGGTTTTTAACCAATCTTGTGCATCCAATAGATGTGTTTGTGTCATTGGATGA
>JBBPBR010002562.1:0-10629 GCA_037974775.1 Cicer pinnatifidum | reverse complement strand
TCCCTAGGCATATTCTTGTCCAATTAGGGTTTTTAACCAATCTTGTGCATCCAATAGGTGTGTTTGTGTCATTGGATGATCAATTAGGTCATTTTCGTCCTCCCTAGGCATATTCTTGTCCAATTAGGGTTTTTAACCAATCTTGTGCATCCAATAGGTGTGTTTGTGTCATTGGATGATCAATTAGGTCATTTTCGTCCTCCCTAGGCATATTCTTGTCCAATTAGGGTTTTTAACGAATCTTGTGAATCCAATAGGTGTGTTTGTGTCATTGGATGATCAATTAGGTCATTTTCGTCCTCCCTTGGCTTATTCTTGTCCAATTATGGTTTTTAACCAATCTTGTGCATCCAATAGGTGAGTTTGTGTCATTGGATGAACAATTAGGTCATTTTCGTCCTTCTTAGGCATATTCTTGTCCAATTAGGGGTTTTAACCAGTCTTGTGCATCCAATTGGTGTGTTTGTGACATTGGATGATCAATTAGGTCATTTTCTTCCTCCGAAGGCTTATTCTTGTCCAATTAGGGTTTTTAACCAATCTTGTGCATGCAATAAGTACATTTGTGTCATTGGATTAACATTTAGGTCATTTTCGTCCTCCCTAGGCATATTCTTGTCCCATTAGGGTTTTTAACCAATCTTGTGCATCCAATAGGTGTGTTTGTGTCATTGGATGATCAATTAGGTCATTTTCGTCCACCCTAGGCTTATTCTTGTCCAATTAGGGTTTTTAACCAATCTTGTGCATCCAATAGGTGTGTTTGTGTCATTGGATGATCAATTAGGTCATTTTCGTCCTTCCTAGGCATATTCTTGTCCAATTAGGGTTTTTAACCAGTATTGTGCATCCAATTGGTGTGTTTGTGTCATTGGATGATCAATTAGGTCATTTTCGTCCTCCGAATGCTTATTCTTGTCCAATTAGGGTTTTTAACCAATCTTGTGCATGCAATAAGTTCATTTGTGTCATTGGATTAACATTTAGGTCATTTTCGTCCACCCTAGGCATATTCTTGTCCAATTAGGGTTTTTAACCAATCTTGTGCATCCAATAGATGTGTTTGTGTCATTGGATGATCAATTAGGTCATTTTCGTCCTCCCTAGGCTTATTCTTGTCCAATTAGGGTTTTTAACCAATCTTGTGCATCCAATAGGTGTGTTTGTGTCATTGGATGATCAATTAGGTCATTTTCGTCCTCCCTAGGCATATTCTTGTCCAATTAGGGTTTTTAACAAATCTTGTGCATCCAATTGGTGTGTTTGTGTCATTGGATGATCAATTAGGTCATTTTCGTCCTCCCTAGGCTTATTCTTGTCCAATTAGAGTTTTTAACCAATCTTGTGCATCCAATAAGTTGAGTTGTGTCATTGGATTAACATTTAGGTGATTTTCGTCCTCCCTAGGCTTATTCTTGTCCAATTAGGGTTTTTAACCAATCTTGTGCATCCAATAGGTGTGTTTGTGTCATTGGATGATCAATTAGGTTATTTTCGTCCTCCCTAGGCTTATTCTTGTCCAATTAGGGTTTTAACTAATCTTGTGCATCCAATAAGTTCATTTGTGTCATTGGATGATCAATTAGGTCATTTTCGACCTCCCTAGGCATATTCTTGTCCAATTAGGGTTTTTAACCAATCTTGTGCATCCAATTGGTGTGTTTGTGTCATTGGATGATCAATTAGGTCATTTTCGTCCTCCCTAGGCTTATTCTTGTCCAATTAGGGTTTTTAACCAATCTTTTGCATCCAATAGGTGTGTTTGTGTCATTGGATGATCGATTAGGTCATTTTCGTCCTCCCTAGGCATATTCTTGTCCAATTAGTTTTTTTAACCAATCTTGTGCATCCAATAGGTGTGTTTGTGTCATTGGATGATCAATTAGGTCATTTTCGTCCTCCCTAGGCATATTCTTGTCCAATTAGGGTTTTTAACCAATCTTGTGCATCCAATAGGTGTGTTTGTGTCATTGGATGATCAATTAGGTCATTTTCGTCCTCCCTAGGCATATTCTTGTCCAATTAGGGTTTTTAACGAATCTTGTGCATCCAATTGGTGTGTTTGTGTCATTGGATGTTCAATTAGGTCATTTTCGTCCTCCCTAGGCTTATTCTTGTCCAATTAGAGTTTTTAACCAATCTTGTGCATCCAATAAGTTGAGTTGTGTCATTGGATTAACATTTAGGTGATTTTCGTCCTCCCTAGGCTTATTCTTGTCCAATTAGGGTTTTTAACCAATCTTGTGCATCCAATAGGTGTGTTTGTGTCATTGGATGATCAATTAGGTCATTTTAGTCCTCCCTAGGCTTATTCTTGCCCAATTAGGGTTTTTAACCAATCTTGTGCATCCAATAAGTTGAGTTGTGTCATTGGATTAACATTTAGGTCATTTTCGTCCTCCCTAGGCTTATTTTGTCTGATTAGGGTTTTTAACCAATCTTGTGCATCCAATAAGTTCATTTGTGTCATTGGATTAACATTTAGGTCATTTTCGTCCTCCCTAGGCATATTCTTGTCCAATTAGAGTTTTAGACCAATCTTGTGCATCCAATAGATGTGTTTGTGTCATTGGATGATCAATTAGGTTATTTTCGTCCTCCCTAGCCTTATTCTTGTCCAATTAGGGTTTTTAACTAATCTTGTGCATCCAATAAGTTCATTTGTGTCATTGGATGATCAATTAGGTCATTTTCGTCCTCCTTAGGCATCTTCTTTTCCAATTAGGGTTTTTAACCAATCTTGTGCATCCAATAGGTGTGTTTGTGTCATTGGATGATCAATTAGGTCATTTTCGTCCTCCCTAGGCATATTCTTGTCCAATTAGGGTTTTTAACCAATCTTGTGCATCCAATAGGTGTGTTTGTGTCATTGGATGATCAATTAGGTCATTTTCGTCCTCCCTAGGCTTATTCTTGTCCAATTAGGGTTTTTAACCAATCTTGTCCATCCAATAGGTGTGTTTGTGTCATTGGATGATCAATTAGGTCATTATCGTCCTCCCTAGGCATATTCTTGTCCAATTTGGGTTTTTAACCAATCTTGTGCATCCAATAGGTGTGTTTGTGTCATTGGATGATCAATTAGGTCATTTTCGTCCTCCCTAGGCATATTCTTGTCCAATTAGGGTTTTTAACCAATCTTGTGCATCCAATAGGTGTGTTTGTGTCATTGGATGATCAATTAGGTCATTTTCGTCCTCCCTAGGCATATTCTTGTCCAATTAGGGTTTTTAACCAATCTTGTGCATCCAATAGGTGTGTTTGTGTCATTGGATGATCAATTAGGTTATTTTCTTCCTCCCTATGCATATTCTTGTCCAATTAGGGTTTTTAACTAATCGTGTGCATCCGATAAGTTCATTTGTGTCATTGGATGATCAATTAGGTCATTTTCGTCCTCCCTAGGCATATTCTTGTCCAATTAGGGTTTTTAACCAATCTTGTGCATCCAATAGGTGTGTTTGTGTCATTGGATGATCAATTAGGTCATTTTCGTCCTCCCTAGGCATATTCTTGTCCAATTAGGGTTTTTAACCAATCTTGTGCATCCAATAGGTGTGTTTGTGTCATTGGATGATCAATTAGGTCATTTTTGTCCTCCCTAGGCATATTCTTGTCCAATTAGGGTTTTTAACCAATCTTGTGCATCCAATAAGTTGAGTTGGGTCATTGGATTAACATTTAGGTCATTTTCGTCCTCCCTTTGCTTATTCTTGTCCAATTAGGGTTTTTAACCAATCTTGTGCATCCGATAAGTTTGTTTGTGTCATTGAATTAATATTTAGGTCATTTTCGTCCTCCCTAGGCATATTCTTGTCCAATTAGGGTTTTTAACCAATCTTGTGCATCCAGTAGGTGTGTTTGTGTCATTGGATGATCAATTAAGTCATTTATGTCCTCCCTAGGCATATTCTTGTCCAATTAGGGTTTTTATCCAATCTTGTGCATCCAATAGGTGTGTTTGTGTCATTGGATGATCAATTAGGTCATTTTCGTCCTCCCTAGGCTTATTCTTGTCCAATTAGGGTTTTTAACCAATCTTGTGCATCCAATAGGTGTGTTTGTGTCATTGGATGATCAATTAGGTCATTTTCGTCCTCCCTAGGCTTATTCTTGCCCAATTAGGGTTTTTAACCAATCTTGTGCATCCAATAAGTTGAGTTGTGTCATTGGATTAACATTTAGGTCATTTTCGTCCTCCCTAGGCTTATTCTTGTCCAATTAGGGTTTTAACCAATCTTGTGCATCCAATAAGTTCATTTGTGTCATTGGATTAACATTTAGGTCATTTTCGTCTTCCCTAGGCATATTCTTGTCCAATTAGAGTTTTAGACCAATCTTGTGCATCTAATAGGTGTGTTTGTGTCATTGGATGATCAATTAGGTTATTTCCGTCCTCCCTAGGCTAATTCTTTTCCAATAAGGGTTTTTAACTAATCTTGTGCATCCAATAAGTTCATTTGTGTCATTGGATGATCAATTAGGTCATTTTCGTCCTCCCTAGGCATATTCTTGTCCAATTAGGGTTTTTAACCAATCTTGTGCATCCAATAGGTGTGTTTGTGTCATTGGATGATCAATTAGGTCATTTTCGTCCTCCCTAGGCTTATTCTTGTCCAATTAGGGTTTTTAACCAATCTTGTGCATCCAATAGGTGTGTTTGTGTCATTGGATGATCAATTAGGTTATTTTCGTCCTCCCTAAACTTATTCTTGTCAAATTAGGGTTTTTAACCAATCTTGTGCATCCAATAGGTGTGTTTGTGTCATTGGATGATCAATTAGGTCATTTTCGTCCTTTCTATGCTTATTCTTGTCCAATTAAGGATTTTAACAAATCTTGTGCATCCAATAAGTTCATTTGTGTCATTGGATGATCAATTAGGTCATTTTCGTCCTCCCTAGGCTTATTCTTGTCCAATTAGGGTTTTTAACCAATCTTGTGCATCCAATAGGTGTGTTTGTGTCATTGGATGATGAATTAGGTCATTTTCGTCCTCCCTAGGCATATTCTTGTCCAATTAGGGTTTTTAACCAATCTTGTGCATCCAATAGGTGTGTTTGTGTCATTGGATGATCAATTAGTTCATTTTCGTCCTCCCTAGGCATATTCTTGTCCAATTAGGGTTTTTAACGAATCTTGTGAATCCAATAGGTGTGTTTGTGTCATTGGATGATCAATTAGGTCATTTTCGTCCTCCCTAGGCTTATTCTTGTCCAATTAGGGTTTTTAACCAATCTTGTGCATCCAATAAGTTGAGTTGTGTCATTGGATTAACATTTAGGTCATTTTCGTTCTCCCTAGGCTTATTCTTGTCCAATTAGGGTTTTTAACCAATCTTGTGCATCCAATAAGTTCATTTGTGTTATTGGATTAACATTTAGGTCATATTCGTCCTCCCTAGGCATATTCTAGTCCAATTAGGCTTTTTAACCAATCTTGTGCATCCAATAGGTGTGTTTGTGTCATTGGATGATCAATTAGGTCATTTTCGTCCTCCTTAGGCTTATTCCTATCCAATTAGGGTTTTTAACCAATCTTGTGCATCCAATAAGTTTGTTTGTGTCATTGAATTAATATTTAGGTCATTTTCGTCCTCCCTAGGCATATTCTTGTCCAATTAGGGTTTTTAACCAATCTTGTGCATCCAATAGGTGTGTTTGTGTCATTGGATGATCAATTAGGTCATTTTCGTCCTCCCTAGGCATATTCTTGTCCAATTAGGGTTTTTAACCAATCTTGTGCATCCAATAAGTTCATTTGTGTCATTGGATTAACATTTAGGTCATTTTCGTCCTCCCTAGGCATATTCTTGTCCAATTAGAGTTTTAGACCAATCTTGGGCATCCAATAGGTGTGTTTGTGTGTTTGGATGATCGATTAGGTTATTTTTGTCCTCCCTAGGCTTATTCTTGTCCAATTAGGGTTTTTAACCAATCTTGTGCATCCGATAAGTTTGTTTGTGTCATTGAATTAATATTTAGGTCATTTTCGTCCTCCCTAGGCATATTCTTGTCCAATTAGGGTTTTTAACCAATCTTGTGCATCCAATAGGTGTGTTTGTGTCATTGGATGATCAATTAGGTCATTTTCGTCCTCCCTAGGCATATTCTTGTCCAATTAGGGTTTTTAACCAATCTTGTGCATCCAATAAGTTCATTTGTGTCATTGGATGATTAATTAGGTCATTTTCGTCCTCCTAGGCATGTTCTTGTCAAATTTGGGTTTTTAACCAATCTTGTGCATGCAATAAGTTGAGTTGTGTCATTGGATTAACATTTAGGTCATTTTCGTCCTCCCTAGGCATATTCTGGTCCAATTAGGGTTTTTAACCAATCTTGTGCATCCAATAGGTGTGTTTGTGTCATTGGATGATCAATTAGGTCATTTTCGTCCTCCCTAGGCATATTCTAGTCCAATTAGGGTTTTTAACGAATCTTGTGCATCCAATTGGTGTGTTTTTGTCATTGGATGATCAATTAGGTCATTTTCGTCCTCCCTAGGCTTATTCTTGTCCAATTAGGGTTTTTAACCAATCTTGTGTATCCAATAGGTGTGTTTGTGTCATTGGCTGATCAATTAGGTTATTTTCGTCCTCCCTAGGCTTATTCTTGTCCAATTAGGGTTTTTAACCAATCTTGTGCATCCAATAAGTTGAGTTGTGTCATTGGATTAACATTTAGGTCATTTTCGTCCTCCCTAGGCTTGTTCTTGTCCAATTAGGGTTTTTAACCAATCTTGTGCATCCAATAAGTTGAGTTGTGTCATTGGATTAACATTTAGGTCATTTTCGTCCTCCCTAGGCTTATTCTTGTCCAATTAGGGTTTTTAACCAATCTTGTGCATCCAATAAGTTCATTTGTGTCATTGGATTAACATTTAGGTCATTTTCGTCCTCCCTAGGCATATTCTTGTGCAATTAGAGTTTTAGACCAATCTTGTGCATCCAATAGGTGTGTTTGTGTCATTGGATGATCAATTAGGTTATTTTCGTCCTCCCTAGCCTTATTCTTGTCCAATTAGGGTTTTTAACTAATCTTGTGCATCCAATAAGTTCATTTGTGTCATTGGATGATCAATTAGGTCATTTTCGTCCTCCCTAGGCATATTCTTGTCCAATTAGGGTTTTTAACCAATCTTGTGCATCCAATAGGTGTGTTTGTGTCATTGGATGATCAATTAGGTCATTTTCGTCCTCCCAATGCATATTCTTGTCCAATTAGGGTTTTCAACCAATCTTGTGCATCCAATAGGTGTGTTTGTGTCATTGGATGATCAATTAGGTCATTTTCGTCCTCCCTAGGCATATTCTTGTCCAATTAGGGTTTTTAACCAATCTTGTGCATCCAATAGGTGTGTTTGTGTCATTGGATGATCAATTAGGTCATTTTTGTCCTCCCTCGGCATATTCTTGTCCAATTAGGGTTTTTAACCAATCTTGTGCATCCAATAGGTGTGTTTGTGTCATTGGATGATCAATTAGGTCATTTTCGTCCTCCCTAGGCTTATTCTTGTCCAATTAGGGTTTTTAACCAATCTTGTGCATCCAATAGGTGTGTTTGTGTCTTTGGATGATCAATTAGGTCATTTTCGTCCTCCGTAGTCTTATTCTTGTCCAATTAGGATTTTTAACCAATCTTGTGCATCCGATAAGTTTGTATGTGTCATTAAATTAATATTTATGTCATTTTCGTCCTCCCTAAGCATATTCTTGTCCAATTAGGGTTTTTAACCAATCTTGTGCATCCAATAGGTGTGTTTGTGTCATTGGATGATCAATTAGGTCATTTTCGTCCTCCCTATGCTTATTCTTGTCCAATTAGGGTTTTTAACCAATCTAGTGCATCCAATAGGTGTGTTTGTGTCATTGGATGATCAATTAGGTCATTTTCGTCCTCCCTAGGCTTATTCTTGTCCAATTAGGGTTTTTAACCAATCTTGTACATCCAATAAGTTCATTTGTGTCATTGGATTAACATTTAGGTCATTTTCGTCCTCCCTAGGCTTATTCTTGTCCAATTAGGGTTTTTAACCGTCCTTGTGCATCCAATAGGTGTGTTTGTGTCATTGGATGATCAATTAGGTCATTTTCGTCCTCCCTAGGCTTATTCTTGTCCAATTAGGATTTTTAACCGATCTTGTGCATCCAATAGGTGTGTTTGTGTCATTGGATGATCAATTAGGTCATTTTCGTCCTCCCTAGGCATATTCTTGTCCAATTAGGGTTTTTAACCAATCTTGTGCATCCAATAGGTGTGTTTGTGTCATTGGATGATCAATTAGGTCATTTTCGTCCTCCCTAGGCATATTCTTGTCCAATTAGGGTTTTTAACCAATCTTGTGCATCCAATAGGTGTGTTTGTGTCATTGGATGATCAATTAGGTTATTTTCTTCCTCCCTATGCATATTCTTGTCCAATTAGGGTTTTTAACTAATCGTGTGCATCCGATAAGTTCATTTGTGTCATTGGATGATCAATTAGGTCATTTTCGTCCTCCCTAGGCATATTCTTGTCCAATTAGGGTTTTTAACCAATCTTGTGCATCCAATAGGTGTGTTTGTGTCATTGGATGATCAATTAGGTCATTTTCGTCCTCCCTAGGCATATTCTTGTCCAATTAGGGTTTTTAACCAATCTTGTGCATCCAATAGGTGTGTTTGTGTCATTGGATGATCAATTAGGTCATTTTCGTCCTCCCAAGGCATATTCTTGTCCAATTAGGGTTTTTAACCAATCTTGTGCATCCAATAGGTGTGTTTGTGTCATTGGATGATCAATTAGGTCATTTTCGTCCTCCCTAGGCATATTCTTGTCCTATTAGGGTTTTTAACCAATCTTGTGGATCCAATAAGTTTATTTGTGTCTTTGAATTAATATTTATGTCATTTTCGTCCTCCCCAGACATATTCTTGTCCAATTAGGATTTTTAACAAATCTTATGCATCCAATAGGTGTGTTTGTGTCAATGGATGATCAATTAGGTTATTTACGTCCTCCCTAGGCTTATTCTTGTCCAATTAAAGTTTTTAACCAATCTTGTGCATCCAATAACTTTGTTTGTGTCATTAAATTAATATTTAGGTCATTTTCGTCCTCCCTATGCATATTCTTGTCCAATTAGGGTTTTTAACCAATCTTGTGCATCCAATAGGTGTGTTTGTGTCATTGGATGATCAATTAGGTCATTTTCGTCCTCCCTAGGCTTATTCTTGTCCAATTAGGGTTTTTAACCAATCTTGTGCATCCAATAGGTGTGTTTGTGTCATGTGATGATCAATTAGGTCATTTTCGTCCTCCCTAGGCTTATTCTTGTCCAATTAGGGTTTTTAACCAATCTTGTGCATCCAATAGGTGTGTTTGTGTCATTGGATGATCAATTAGGTCATTTTCGTCCACCCTAGACTTATTCTTGTCCAATTAGGGTTTTTAACCAATCTTGTGCATCCAATAGGTGTGTTTGTGTCATTGGATGATCAATTAGGTCATTTTCGTCCTCCCTAGGCTTATTCTTGTCCAATTAGGGTTTTTAACCAATCTTGTGCATCCAATAGGTGAGTTTGTGTCATTGGATGATTAATTAGGTCATTTTCGTCCTTCCTAGGCATATTCTTGTCCAATTAGGGTTTTTAACCAGTCTTGTGCATCCAATTGGTGTGTTTGTGTCATTGGATGATCAATTAGGTCATTTTCGTCCTCCGAAGGCTTATTCTTGTCCAACTAGGGTTTTTAACCAATCTTGTGCATCCAATAAGTTCATTTGTGTCATTGGATTAACATTTAGGTCATTTTCGTCCTCCCTAGGCATATTCTTGTCCCATTAGGGTTTTTAACCAATCTTGTGCATCCAATAGGTGTGTTTGTGTCATTGGATGATCAATTAGGTCATTTTCGTCCACCCTAGGCTTATTCTTGTCCAATTAGGGTTTTTAACCAATCTTGTGCATCCAATAGGTGTGTTTGTGTCATTGGATGATCAATTAGGTCATTTTCGTCCTTCCTAGGCATATTCTTGTCCAATTAGGGTTTTTAACCAGTATTGTGCATCCAATTGGTGTGTTTGTGTCATTGGATGATCAATTAGGTCATTTTCGTCCTCCGAATGCTTATTCTTGTCCAATTAGGGTTTTTAACCAATCTTGTGCATCCAATAAGTTCATTTGTGTCATTAGATTAACATTTAGGTCATTTTCGTCCACCCTAGGCATATTCTTGTCCAATTAGGGTTTTTAACCAATCTTGTGCATCCAATAGATGTGTTTGTGTCATTGGATGATCAATTAGGTCATTTTCGTCCTCCCTATGCTTATTCTTGTCCAATTAGGGTTTTTAACCAATCTTGTGCATCCAATAGGTGTGTTTGTGTCATTGGATGATCAATTAGGTCATTTTCGTTCTCCCTAGGCATATTCTTGTCCAATTAGGGTTTTTAACCAATCTTGTGCATCCAATAGGTGTGTTTGTGTCATTGGATGATCAATTAGGTCATTTTTGTCCTCCCTAGGCATATTCTTGTCCAATTATGGTTTTTAACCAATCTTGTGCATCCAATAGGTGTGTTTGTGTCATTGGATGATCAATTAGTTCATTTTCGTCCTCCCTAGGCATATTCTTGTCCAATTAGGGTTTT
>JBBPBR010002560.1:0-10637 GCA_037974775.1 Cicer pinnatifidum | reverse complement strand
ATTGGTTAAAAACCCTAATTGGACAAGAATAAGCCTAGGGAGGACGAAAATGACCTAAATGTTCATCCAATGACACAAAGCAACTTATTGGATGCACATGATTGGTTAAAAACCCTAATTGGACAATAATAAGCCTAGGGAGGACGAAAATGACCTAAATTTTCGTCTAATGATACAAATGAACTTATTGGATGCACAAGATTGGTTAAAAACCCTAATTGGGCAAGAATAAGCCTAGGGAGGACAAAAATGACCTAAATGTTTGTCCAATGACACAAACACACCTATTGGATGCACAAGATTGCATAAAAACCCTAATTGGACAAGAATAAGACTAGGGAGGACGAAAATGACCTAAATGTTCCTCCAATGACACAAACACACCTATTGGATCACAAGATTGGATAAAAACCCTAATTGGACAAGAATAAGACTAGGGAGGACGAAAATGACCTAAATGTTCCTCCAATGAAACAAATGAACTTATTGGATGCACAAGATTTGTTAAAAATCCTAATTGGACAAGAATAAGACTAGGGAGGACGAAAATGACCTAAATGTTCATCCAATGACACAAATGAACTTATTGGATGCACAAGATTGGTTAAAAACCCTAATTGGACAAGAATAAGCCTAGGGAGAACGAAAATGAGCTAAATGTTCATCCAATGACACAAATGAACTTATTGGATGCACAAGATTGGTTAAAAACCCTAATTGGACAAGAATAAGCCTAGGGAGGACGAAAATGACCTAAATGTTCATCCAATGACACAAATGAACTTATTGGATGCACAAGATTGGTTAAAAACCCTAATTGGACAAGAATAAGCCTAGGGAGGACGAAAATGACCTAAATGTTCGTCCAATGACACAAACACACCTATTGGATGCACAAGATTGCATAAAAACCCTAATTGGACAAGAATAAGCCTAGGGAGGACGAAAATGACCTAAATGTTCATCCAATGACACAAATGAACTTATTGGATGCACAAGATTGGTTAAAAACCCTAATTGGACAAGAATAAGCCTAGGGAGAAAGAAAATGACCTAAATGTTCATCCAATGACACAAATGAACTTATTGGATGCACTAGATTGGTTAACAACCCAAATTGGACAAGAATAAGCCTAGCGAGGAAGAAAATGACCTAAATGTTCGTCCAATGAAACAAACACACCTATTGGATGCTCAAGATTGCATAAAAACCCTAATTGGACAAGAATAAGCCTAGGGAGGACGAAAATGACCTAAATGTTCGTCCAATGACACAAACACACCCATTGGATGCACAAGATTGCATAAAAACCCTAATTGGACAAGAATAAGACTAGGGAGGACGTAAATGACCTAAATGTTCCACCAATGACACAAATGAACTTATTGGATGCACAAGGTTGGTTAAAAACCCTAATTGGACAAGAATAAGCCTAGGGAGGACGAAAATGACCTAAATGTTCCTCCAATGACACAAATGAACTTATTGGATGCACAAGATTGGTTAAAAACCCTAATTGGACAAGAATAAGCCTAGGGAGAACGAAAATGACCTAAATGTTCGTCTAATGACAAAAATGAACTTATTGGATGCACAAGATTGGTTAAAAACCCTAACTGGACAAGAATAGGCCTAGGGAGGACGAAAATGACCTAAATATTCCTCCAATGACACAAATGAACTTATTGGATGCACAAGATTGGCTAAAAACCCTAATTGGACAAGAATAAGCCTAGGGAGGACGAAAATGACCTAAATGTTCATCCAATGACACAAATGAACTTATTGGATGCACAAGATTGGTTAAAAACCCTAATTGGACAAGAATAAGCCTAGGGAGGACGAAAATGACCTAAATGTTTGTCCAATGACACGAACACACCTATTGGATGCACAAGATTGCATAAAAACCCTAATTGGACAAGAATAAGCCTAGGGAGGACGAAAATGACCTAAATGTTCATCCAATGACACAAATGAACTTATTGGATGCACAAGATTGGTTAAAAACCCTAATTGGACAAGAATAAGCCTAGGGAGGACAAAAATGACCTAAATGTTCGTCCAATGACACAAATGAACTTATTGGATGCACAAGATTGGTTAAAAACCCTAATTGGACAAAAATAAGCCTAGGGAGGACGAAAATGACCTAAATGTTCATCCAATGACACAAATGAACTTATTGGATGCACAAGATTGGTTAAAAACCCTAATTGGACAAGAATAAGCCTAGGGAGGACGAAAATGACCTAAATGTTCGTCCAATGACACAAACACACCTATTGGATGAACAAGATTGCATAAAAACCCTAATTGGTCAAGAATAAGATTAGGGAGGACGAAAATGACCTAAATGTTCCTCCAATGACACAAATGAACTTATTGGATGCACAAGGTTGGTTAAAAACCCTAATTGGACAAGAATAAGCCTAGGGAGGACGAAAATGACCTAAATGTTCAACCAATGACACAAATGAACTTATTGAATGCACAAGATTGGCTAAAAACCCTAATTGGACAAGAATAAGCCTAGGGAGGACGAAAATGACCTAAATGTTCATCCAATGACACAAATGAACTTATTGGATGCACAAGATTGGTTAAAACCCCAAATTGGACAAGAATAAGCCTAGGGAGAACGAAAATGACCTAAATGTTCAACCAATGACACAGATGAACTTATTGGATGCACAAGGCTGGTTAAAAACCCTAATTGGACAAGAATAAGCCTAGGGAGGACGAAAATGACCTAAATGTTCATCCAATGACACAACACACCTATTGGATGCACAAGATTGCCTAAAAACCCTAATTGGACAAGAATAAGACTAGGGCGGATGAAAATGACCTAAATGTTCCTCCAATGACACAAATGAACTTATTGGATGCATAAGGTTGGTTAAAAACCCTAATTGGACAAGAATAAGCCTAGGGAGGACGAAAATGACCTAAATGTTCAACCAATGACACAAATGAACTTATTGAATGCACAAGATTGGCTAAAAACCCTAATTGGACAAGAATAAGCCTAGGGAGGACGAAAATGACCTAAATGTTCATCCAATGACACAAATGAACTTATTGGATGCACAAGATTGGTTAAAAACCCTAATTGGACAAGAATAAGCCTAGGGAGGACGAAAATGACCTAAATGTTCATCCAATGACACAAATGAACTTATTGGATGCACAAGATTGGTTAAAAACCCTAATTGGACAAGAATAAGCCTAGGGAGGTCGAAAATGACCTAAATATTCATCCAATGACACAAACACACCTATTGGATGCACAAGATTGCTTAAAAACCCTAATTGGACAAGAATAAGCCTAGGGAGGACGAAAATGACCTAAATGTTCATCCAATGACACAAATGAACTTATTGGATGCACAAGATTGCTTAAAAACCCTAATTGGACAAGAATAAGCCTAGGGAGGACGAAAATGACTTAAATGTTCAACCAATGACACAAATACACCTATTGGATGCAAAAGATTGGTTAGAAACCCTAATTTGACAAGAATAAGCCTAGGGAGGACGAAAATGACCTAAATGTTCATCCAATGACACAAACACACCTATTGGATGCACAAGATTGGTTAAAAACCCTAATTGGACAAGAATAAGCCTAGGGAGGACGAAAATGACCTAAATGTTCATCCAATGACACATATGAACTTTTTAGATGCACAAGATTGGTTAGAAACCCTAATTGGACAAGAATAAGCCTAGGGAGGACGAAAATGACCTAAATGTTCATCCAATGACACAAATGAACTTATTGGATGCACAAGATTGCTTATAAACCCTAATTGGACAAGAATAAGCCTAGGGAGGACGAAAATGACCTAAATGTTCATCCAATGACACAAATGAACTTATTGGAAGCACAAGATTGCTTATAAACCCTAATTGGACAAGAATAAGACTAGGGAGGACGAAAAAGACCTAAATGTTCATCCAATGACACAAACACACCTATTGGATGCACAAGATTGGTTAGAAACCCTAATTGAAAAAGAATAAGCCTAGGGAGGACGAAAATGACCTAAATGTTCATCCAATGACACAAATGAACTTATTAGATGCACAAGATTGGTTAGAAACCGTAATTGGACAAAAATAAGCCTAGGGAGGACGAAAATGACCTAAATGTTCATCCAATGACACAAATGAACTTATTGGATGCACAAGATTGCTTAAAAACCCTAATTGGACAAGAATAAGCCTAGGGAGGACGAAAATGACCTAATTGTTCATCCAATGACACAAATGAACTTATTGGATGCACAAGATTGGTTAAAAACCCTAATTGGACAAGAATAAGCCTATGGAGGACGAAAATGACCTAAATGTTCATCCAATGACACAAATGAACTTATTGGATGCACAAGATTGGTTAAAAACCCTAATTGGACAAGAATAAGCCTAGGGAGGAAGAAAATGACCTAAATGTTCCTCCAATGACACAAATAAACTTATTGGATGCACATGATTGGTTAAAAACCCTAATTGGACAAGAATAAGCCTAGGGAGGACGAAAATGACCTAAATGTTCGTCTAATGACACAAATGAACTTATTGGATGCACAATATTGGTTAAAAACCCTAATTGGACAAGTATAAGCCTAGGGAAGGTGAAAATGACCTAAATGTTCGTCCAATGACACAAACACACCTATTGGATGCACAAGATTGCATAAAAACCGTAATTGGACAAGAATAAGACTAGGGAGGACGAAAATGACCTAATTGTTCCTCCAATGACACAAATGAACTTTTTGGATGCAGAAGGTTAGTTAAAAACCCTAATTGGACAAGAATAAGCCTAGGGAGGACGAAAATGACCTAAATGTTCAACCAATGACACAAATGAACTTATTGAATGCACAAGATTGGCTAAAAACCCTAATTGGACAAGAATAAGCCTAGGGAGGACGAAAATGACCTAAATGTTCATCCAATGACACAAATGAACTTATTGGATGCACAAGATTGGTTAAAACCCCAAATTGGACAAGAATAAGCCTAGGGAGGACGGAAATGACCTAAATGTTCAACCAATGACACAGATGAACTTATTGGATGCACAAGGCTGGTTAAAAACCCTAATTGGACAAGAATAAGCCTAGGGAGGACGAAAATGACCTAAATGTTCATCCAATGACACAACACACCTATTGGATGCACAAGATTGCCTAAAAACCCTAATTGGACAAGAATAAGACTAGGGCAGATGAAAATGACCTAAATGTTCCTCCAATGAAACAAATGAACTTATTGGATGCACAAGGTTGGTTAAAAACCCTAATTGGACAAGAATAAGCCTAGGGAGGACGAAAATGACCTAAATGTTCAACCAATGACACAAATGAACTTATTGAATGCACAAGATTGGCTAAAAACCCTAATTGGACAAGAATAAGCCTAGGGAGGACGAAAATGACCTAAATGTTCATCCAATGACACAAATGAACTTATTGGATGCACAAGATTGGTTAAAAACCCTAATTGGACAAGAATAAGCCTAGGGAGGACGAAAATGACCTAAATGTTCATCCAATGACACAAAGCAACTTATTGGATGCACATGATTGGTTAAAAACCCTAATTGGACAAGAATAAGCCTAGGGAGGACGAAAATTACCTAAATGTTCGTCTAATGACACAAATGAACTTATTGGATGCACAATATTGGTTAAAAACCCTAATTGGACAAGTATAAGCCTAGGGAAGGCGAAAATGACCTAAATGTTCGTCCAATGACACAAACACACCTATTGGAAGCACAAGATTGCATAAAAACCCTAATTGGACAAGAATAAGACTAGGGAGGACGAAAATGACCTAATTGTTCTTCCAATGACACAAATGAACTTTTTGGATGCAGAAGGTTGGTTAAAAACCCTAATTGGACAAGAATAAGCCTAGGGAGGACGAAAATGACCTAAATGTTCAACCAATGACACAAATGAACTTATTGAATGCACAAGATTGGCTAAAAACCCTAATTGGACAAGAATAAGCCTAGGGAGGACGAAAATGACCTAAATGTTCATCCAATGACACAAATGAACTTATTGGATGCACAAGATTGGTTAAAACCCCAAATTGGACAAGAATAAGCCTAGGGAGGACGAAAATGACCTAAATGTTCAACCAATGACACAGATGAACTTATTGGATGCACAAGGCTAGTTAAAAACCCTAATTGGACAAGAATAAGCCTAGGGAGGACGAAAATGACCTAAATGTTCATCCAATGACACAACACACCTATTGGATGCACAAGATTGCCTAAAAACCCTAATTGGACAAGAATAAGACTAGGGCGGATGAAAATGACCTAAATGTTCCTCCAATGACACAAATGAACTTATTGGATGCATAAGGTTGGTTAAAAACCCTAATTGGACAAGAATAAGCCTAGGGAGGACGAAAATGACCTAAATGTTCAACCAATGACACAAATGAACTTATTGGATGCACAAGGTTGGTTAAAAACCCTAATTGGACAAGAAAAAGCCTAGGGAGGACGAAAATGACCTAAATGTTCATCCAATGACACAAATGAACTTATTGGATGCACAAGATTGGTTAAAAACCCTAATTGGACAAGAATAAGCCTAGGGAGGACGAAAATGACCTAAATGTTCATCCAATGACACAAATGAACTTATTGGATGCACAAGATTGGTTAAAAACCCTAATTGGACAAGAATAAGCCTAGGGAGGACGAAAATGACCTAAATGTTCATCCAATGACACAAATATACTTATTGGATGCACAAGATTGGTTAAAAACCCTAATTGGACAAGAATAAGCCTAGGGAGGACGTAAATGACCTAAATGATCCACCAATGACACAAATGAACTTATTGGATGCACAAGGTTGGTTAAAAACCCTAATTGGACAAGAATAAGCCTAGGGAGGACGAAAATGACATAAATGTTCAACCAATGACACAAATGAACTTATTGGATGCACAAGGTTAGTTAAAAACCCTAATTGAACAAGAATAAGCCTAGGGAGGACGAAAATGACCTAAATGTTCATCCAATGACACAAACACACCAATTGGATGCACAAGATTGCATAAAAACCCTAATTGGACAAGAATAAGCCTAGGGAGGACGAAAATGACCTAAATGTTCGTCCAATGATACAAACACACCTATTGGATGCACAAGATTGCATAAAAACCCTAATTGGACAAGAATAAGCCTAGGGAGGACGAAAATGACCTAAATGTTCATCCAATGACACAAATGAACTTATTGGATGCACAAGATTGGTTAAAAACCCTAATTGGACAAGAATAAGCCTAGGGAGGACGTAAATGACCTAAATGTTCATCCAATGACACAAATGAACTTATTGGATGCACATGATTGGTTAAAAACCCTAATTGGACAAGAATAAGCATAGGGAGGACGAAAATGACCTAAATGTTCATCCAATGACACAAACACACATATTGGATGCGCAAGATTGCTTAAAACCCTAATTGGACAAGAATAAGACTAGGGATGACGAAAATGACCTAAATGTTCATCCAATGACACAAATGAACTTATTGGATGCACAAGATTGGTTAAAAACCCTAATTGGACAAGAATAAGCCTAGGGAGGAGGAAAATGACCTAAATGTTCGTCCAATGATACAAACACACCTATTGGATGCACAACATTGCATAAAAACCCTAATTGGACAAGAATAAGACTAGGGAGGACGAAAATGACCTAAATGTTCCTCAAATGACACAAACACACCTATTGGATGCACAAGATTGCATAAAAACCCTAATTGGACAAGAATAAGACTAGGGAGGAAGAAAATGACCTAAATGTTCATCCAATGACACAAATGAACTTATTGGATGCACAAGATTGGTTAAAAACCCTAATTGGACAAGAATAAGCCTAGGGAGGACGAAAATGACCTAAATGTTCGTCCAGTGATACAAACACACCTATTGGATGCACAAGATTGCATAAAATCCCTAATTGGACATGAATAAGACTAGGAAGGACGAAAATTACCTAAATGTTCCTCCAATGACACAAACAAACCTATTGGATGCACAAGATTGCATAAAAACCCTAATTCGACAAGAATAAGACTTGGGAGGACGAAAATGACCTAAATGTTCCTCCAATGACAGAAATGAACTTATTGTATGCACAAGATTGCATAAAAACCCTAATTGGACAAGAATAAGCCTAGGGAGGACGAAAATGACCTAAATGTTCATCCAATGACACAAATGAACTTATTGGATGCACAAGATTGGTTAAAAACCCTAATTGGACAAGAATAAGCCTAGGGAGGACGAAAATGACCTAAATGTTCGTCCAATGACACAAACACACCTATTGGATGAACTAGATTGCATAAAAACTCTAATTGGACAAGAATAAGACTATGGAGGACGAAAATGACCTAAATGTTCGTCCAATGATACAAACACACCTATTGGATGCACAAGATTGCATAAAAACCCTAATTGGACAAGAATAAGCCTAGGGAGGACGAAAATGACCTAAATGTTCGTCCAATGACACAAACACACCTATTGGATGCACAAGATTGCGTAAAAACCCTAATTGGACAAGAATAAGACTAGGGAGGACGAAAATGACCTAAATGTTTATCCAATGACACAAACACACCTATTGGATGCACAAGATTGGTTAAAAACCCTAATTGGACAAGAATAAGCCTAGGGAGGACGAAAATGACCTAAATGTTCCTCGAATGACACAAACACACCTATTGGATGCACAAGATTGGTTAAAAACCCTAATTGAACAAGAATAAGCCTAGGGAGGACGAAAATGACCTAAATGTCCGTCCAATGACACAAACACACCTATTGGATGCACAAGATTGCATAAAAACCCTAATTGGACAAGAATAAGACTAGGGAGGACGAAAATGACCTAAATGTTCCTCCAATGACACAAATGAACTTATTGGATGCACAAGGTTGGTTAAAAACCCTAATTGGACAAGAATAAGCCTAGGGAGGACGAAAATGACCTAAATGTTCAACCAATGACACAAATGAACTTATTGGATGCACAAGGTTGGTTAAAAACCCTACCTGCACACGAATAAGCCTAGAGAGGACGAAAATGACCTAAATGTTCGCCCAATGACACAAACACACCTATTGGATGCACAAGATTGAATAAAATCCCTAATTGGACAAGAATAAGACTAGGGAGGACGAAAATGACCTAAATGTTCCTCCAATGACACAAACACACCTATTGGATGCACAAGATTGCATAAAAACCCTAATTGGACAAGAATAAGACTAGGGAGGACGAAAATGACCTAAATGTTCATCCAATGACACAAACGAACTTATTGGATGCAAAAGATTGGTTAAAAACTCTAATTGGACAAGAATAAGCCTAGGGAGGACGAAAATGACCTAAATGTTCATCCAATGACACAAATGAACTTATTGGATGCACAAGATTGGTTAAAAACCCTAATTGGACAAGAATAAGCCTAGGGAGGACGTAAATGACCTAAATGTTCGTCCAATGACACAAAAACACCTATTGGATGCACAAGATTGCATAAAAACCCTAATTGGACAAGAATAAGCCTAGGGAGGACGAAAATGACCTAAATGTTCATCCAATGACACAAATGAACTTATTGGATGCACAAGATTGGTTAAAAACCCTAATTGGACAAGAATAAGCCTAGGGAGGACAAAAATGACCTAAATGTTCGTCCAATGACACAAATGAACTTATTGGATGCAAAAGATTGGTTAAAAACCCTAATTGGACAAGAATAAGCCTATGGAGGACGAAAATGACCTAAATGTTCATCCAATGACACAAATGAACTTATTGGATGCACAAGATTGGTTAAAAACCCTAATTGGACAAGAATAAGCCTAGGGAGGAAGAAAATGACCTAAATGTTCCTCCAATGACACAAATAAACTTATTGGATGCACATGATTGGTTAAAAACCCTAATTGGACAAGAATAAGCCTAGGGAGGACGAAAATGACCTAAATGTTCGTCTAATGACACAAATGAACTTATTGGATGCACAAGATTGGTAAAAAAACCCTAATTGGACAAGAATAAGCCTAGGGAAGGCGAAAATGACCTATATGTTCGTCCGATGACACAAACACACCTATTGGATCCACAAGATGGCATAAAAACCCTAATTGCACAAGAATAATACTAGGGTGGACGAAAATGACCTAAATGTTCATCCAACGAAACAAATGAACTTATTGGATGCACAAGATTGGTTAAAAACCCTAATTGGACAAGAATAAGCATAGGGAGGACGAAAATGACCTAAATGTTCATCCAATGACACAAATGAACTTATTGGATGCACAAGATTGGTTAAAAACCCAAATTGGACAAGAATAAACCTAGGGAGGACGAAAATGACCTAAATGTTCCTCCAATGACACAAATGAACTTATTGGATGCACAAGATTGGCTAAAAACCCTAATTGGACAAGAATAAGCCTAGGGAGGACGAAAATGACCTAAATGTTCATCCAATGACACAAATGAACTTATTGGATGCACAAGATTGGTTAAAAACCCTAATTGGACAAGAATAAGCCTATGGA